>JAQHUG010000132.1:2059603-2077990 GCA_028555095.1 Dicrostonyx torquatus
GGTAAACAGTGTTCCCAAGGGTGTTACAAAGTTTATATAAAGTGCATTAATATCTAATATGAGATTTCATCTGCTAGTGACTTCATAGGAGATTACAACTCTGTATTCCCCCAGTGACCGTATTTAAGTACCAGGAGAGTGACATGTGAAGATCAATACTTCTGCCGTGACTCTAACATATGTGATTCTTTACACTGTAATGATAAACTTCTACACACTAAAGTGTATGTCAACAGCATATGAAATGATCAAGGAAACTATAGGAATATCTAACTGAAAACAATTCTGTCATGGTATTTCAGGATGATGTGTTTTCTGGCATCTTTTGTATGTTGTCACGTAACTGAGGTCTCAGCCACAGAATGTGAGAAATAGAACCCAAGGCTCTAAGTGTCTTCCACACTGTTTCCTCTGCCCAATGACAGGAGCATCAGTGTGGAAGCATTATCTCACAGGAAACTAAATAGTGCCATGAGGACTGGTAAAACCCCTGAAGAAGACGGTGTCCCCGAATGACATCAAAAACAGAGCTTAGCACTGCAAAAGGACTCCAAATGGAAGGGCAAAAGAAAATGTTTTTTTAAGCCACTATGTTGCTGCACTCCTTTGATAAAACAGCTTAACTTCAGTCAGGTCAGCTAGTGCCTTCACATGGTTGTTGGTCACCTGTATCACAGAATTTTTCAGACACAAGGATGGCAAGTGTAGGTAAGGATGTGAGAAAGAAGAGAAACTTGTACCCATTTGGTGCAAATCTAATTGTTGCAAACATTGTGAAAAACAGAATGGATATTTTTCAAGAAACTAAAAAAAAAAATAAAGCTTTCAAATGTTCCAGCACTCCCACTACTGAGTTCATATCCAAAGGAAATGAAATATACCACAACTTGATATGCCATGCTTTATTGGGAAACCTGCTCTTTTTGAAAGAAACAGAGAAGTGGATGGGAAAGGCACAGGGAAGGTGAGGGTGGAGGGCAGGAGGGAAGGGGAACTGTGGTCAGAATATAAAATAAATGAAAAAATTAATAAAAAAGGAAAAGGAATAGCCAAGGTATCAATATCAACTTGAGTATCCAGCATTGGATGAATGAATAAAGGATCGTGTTCTAGTGTGATTTCTATCATGATAAGTACTGTGACCAAGAGCACCTTCAGAAGAAAAGGGTTTTCATCTAGCCCCCTGTAGTTCATCATGAAGAGAAGTGAGGGCAGAACTCAAGGCAGGAACCTAGAGCAGGAGCTGAAGCAGTACTTGTGGAAGACTGCTGCTCATGGCTTGTTCAGTTTGCTTTCTTTAGACAGCCCAGGACCATCTGCTCACAAATGGCACAGCCCACAGTGATCTGAGTTTTTCCAGATCAAATGCATAGCAAGAAAATGCATCATAGACTTGCCTACAGACTGACCAAAGTCATTTTCTCAGTTGAGGTTCCCTCTTTCCAGATGGCCCTGGTTTGAGTCAAGAAGGCAGCATAAGGTGACTGATTTACAAAACAAACAAACAAAAAACAAAAGCAAAATCAAACCCCTTTCTTTCAATCTGGGTCTAAAACACTGTCAAATATACAGTAACGTAAATATATAAATCAATAACATAAGCTACTGCTATTAAATATTGCATACTATACATATTTGTATACAATATACTTTTATACAATGGATAGTGCTTGTTGCAATGGTTTCCCTATCCCAAGCACAACCATAGACATGTAGTCCTTGCTTTGCACTATGACATCAAGACCAATTTGTTGATCAAGATATCATTGCACAGAGCAAAGCTACCCATAACAAAATATTCAGCTGTTAAGAATCTCTCCACATTTGATAATATGGATGAAAATGGAAGGCATGACTAAGTGAAACAGACACGTGCAGTGAGAGTTGACTCTCATGGTTTAATGACTATAGTTAATGATGTATTTATCATTGAAAAGTACCAAGAGGGTAGAGGGAGAGTGTGAACGTGAAAATGTTGAGTGAGATAATACAAATACCCAATAATCAGACTTAGTGATTCCACTATGTGAACATACTTCAAAATATCATACTATACATAAAAAATATACACATGTTTGTCACAAAAATGCAAAACTCTGGAACAAACATCTCAAAACCCATCTTAACAGTTAATTAAATTAAGACAAGTTATAAATAATTTGCATAATAAATGAATTTTCACATTTTCTTGAATGTAAACATAATAGCACTGATCTAATTTCAACTCATCATTTGAGTACAGAGGGGGCTACCCTTCCTGCCTCCAAAGAAAAAGGAATTGTGTATCTATAAATCCAGGGCTAGAAGGATGCAAGGGTTCACTCAAGCCACACCTGTAACCACTCTGTCCTTGGAACGTGGTGTAGGAGGGTTCTTCTGTATTTGGGTTACTCTCATTGATTGAATAAAGGACTGCCTGGCCTATAGGAGAGGACACAGCCCTTAGGTGGGCAGAGTAGACAGAACAGAAGGTGGTGAGAGAGAAGGAAGTGCGCAAAGACTCCATGATCCTCTGGCCCAAGATGGATGTAGGTAGAATCTTCCTCGATAAGTCACCACCTCGTAGTGACATACAGATTTCTAAATATGGGTTAGACTACTATGTATAAGAGGTTAAAGCTAATGGGCCAGGCAGTATTTAAATGAATCCAGTTGTGTGTAATCATTTTGGGCATAAACTAGTGGCCGCTGCCGGGAGCCAGGCGCTGGGAACAAGCTGGGAACAAACGGCCACCTCCTCTAAGGCACTGGGAACACAATCTGCACCTCCTACTACAGGAACGGGCTTGAGAGCTCAAGAATGTAGTTGAAGGCAGGATATTAAAACTGTCCGTTGAGGATCTGTGATTAAGGTTGTGCAATAACATAAAATTAAAGCCAACAGTGAGTCTAAAAGGACATTATCAGAAAACAAAAAAATCTTGCTTCTTAGGCTGCAGCTTAATTTATTCAATATTTGGTCCATGCATCTTGAAAGAGACTCTGAAAAGTGCTACCCATTTTCAAATGGCATTTCCCAGAATGAGCACAGAGTGCTTTACTACTGAAAACTGGAAAGAGCTTGTCTGACAAGCATTGCTTTCTCGATCACTCAGGTAGTCAATTCCAGCAAAAATCCTCTGTCAAGGCTCTTAGTGTTTGAGACAAAATTCTACACGAATTAGTTAAAATACAAAAGAGGAATCTTCTGCTTTATAATTGAAGTGATGAAAATGGAAAGGTTGCCTGGCTTGAAGACTTCCTCAGTACCTCGGTACCTCCCTCATCTGCTTGCCTCTGCTTGCTACACAGTTCTGTCTGAAACAGAGCTTCCCACCTAGCAGAGAAGAACTTGCAGTCCCCATCCTGTCTTCTCTAAGAGACAAGAGGCAAGAGGGCATGTTTTCTTCCAACTCCAACAGAAAATGCTCCTGAAGATATCTAAATGGCTCACTTTAGTCACGTGACTCTCTGGCCATTCACAGTGGTCAACCCATTGGAAGGGAACATCTGACTGGAAGACCTCTGGTTACACTGTGTCTCTGGATGGATGACAATATAGAAGTTTAGGGCTCTAACTGTCCTTATAACACTTACTTTTAAGAATCTGAAAACTGAAGAGATTATGTTTATGCTATTTATATGCCATTCTTCACCTTCATACACTATGTAAGATTTCATCCTAAAGAACTGACTCTACATGTCTAACAATCCCAGGAAAAGGTATTGGGCAGTAATGTTGCACTGTATCTTAAAAATCACTTTCGTGCTGGGACTCTAGTCTAGAGTTTTGTTATTCTGTGTTCCTGTGAAGTTAGAAAACTGGAAAGGAAAGCAAATTACTCAACTTTTAAATTCACATGTACTTCATAAGATGATACATGCTAACTTATGGATAAGGCCAGTTCACCTAAACTTAAAATTCTTAAAGTACCATATCAGGAAAGGTGTACAGAGACAGGGAGCACACGAACCCTGTCAAAGGTTTACAGAATAATTCTGGGAGCCATTGCAATGGGGCATTGCAATTATTAAACTGTAAACTGCTTCCTGCAGGGCAGGCACAGGTAACTGGCTGCATGTTACAATGCTCAGTGCAATTTGGCATAGCATCTTGCATAAAAGTGTATCCCAAACCACTTTACAGAAGTTAAATTTCCATTCTCCAGCCAATATATGCTATACATTATAGAACATCTGTGTACAAACATTGCCTCATGGGAAAAAAATCCAAGGCATGAGGTCATAAGATGAAAATGCAATGGAGAATGTAAGAGACAGGAGCACTGGGTAGGGAGGAAGGAAAAAGGAAAACGATAAGAACAGAACAGTGATGCAGAAGATTTAGAAATGGATCTTCCATGAGTCACTTTACCCTGAAAACAGTTGAAGGTGAGACAATTGTTCTAAATAACCCAAAGGAGTAGAAGAAGAAATTGAATGAATAGAAACAAGTATGAGGTAAAGACTGACAAACCCTCCAAGCAGTGGTCAAGTTACATCAGAAGATAAACTCACTGTCTTATGGAATAAAGGCAATAAAACACCATATTTCAAGTCTATCTGAATTACCAGAGCTTTATGTACATAAACAGTGTGTTTAAACTGAGTTTTAAACATGTTAACTCATAAAATATGTAAATAAGATTAATTAGACCATGCACTTTTAGAATCCTCACTGACTTTTTTTCCTCCTTAGACCTGCCTATCCTGGAACTCACTCTGTAGACCAGGCTGGCCTTGAACTCACAGAGATTCACTTGCCTCTGACTTCTGAGTGCTCAGATTCAAGGCATGCACCACTGACACTGATTTTTTTTTTTTTGGTTTTTCGAGACAGGGTTTCCCTGTGGCTTTGGAGTCATTTCTTGAACTAGCTCTTGTAGACCAGGCTGTTTTTTTGGTTTTTCGAGACAGGGTTTCCCTGTGGCTTTGGAGTCATTTCTTGAACTAGCTCTTGTAGACCAGGCTGGCCTCGAACTCACAGAGATCCGCCTGCCTCTGCCTCCCGAGTGCTGGGATTAAAGGCGTGCACCACCATCGCCCAGCACCACTGATTTTTTTTTTAAGAAGTCTTCAAACATTAGTTCATGTTTTATTTTACTCTTTGAAGTGCCAGTTAATTGAAAATTATACCTAAGAAATGTCAATTAAGGGAGCTTTATGTCCATATGTCCTTTCATTTCATTTATTAAATGAAACTCTGCTGGTAACAAGAACATGCATTAATGTACATTAGTTCACGTGGTCTCTAGCACTTTAAGAAGGGAACCCAAAGACTTTTAACACAGATAAATACGGAGTACTTGAAGTGACTAATGTGCCGATTACTGATTTTTAGGATTATGTATTTGAACGCTGTACACATGCATTGAAATATCGCTCTGTTCCTGTATAAAGGTAGAATTGTTTTGTTAATTAAAAATAAAGTTATTTGTCTATTTTAGTTTGTTCATAAATTAAATACCAGGATGATATCTTTTGGAAGTCAAGGTCAAAATTATGAATGTGAACTTGAAGCTTCCATTTCTGTCTCCAGTACCATCCAGGTTCCACACAGTGCGTGTGGCAATCATTTGACTCCATATTTAGCAGAAGACTCATATAAACTATTAAAAGCTGTGCAATTCTTTTACGGGATATACTTTCACATACTGAAGTTTTCTGCATGGTATCTGATGGACTGCATGTGTCTTGTGTAAATCTTCCATTTGTCATTTCCCCATTTAAATATGGCAGGCATCAAATTTTGATTTTAGGACACATATAACATAAAGAATAAAGTAAACGCATAATTATTTTCCCCAAAATCTTATCTCTTCAGTGGGGTTATGTAATGATTTGTCATTATTGAAGTAATAATTATACACAAAATGTATGTAATCACTGATTGTAGCAGTTTCATAGAGACTTAGCAGTGACAGATACATATGTTTCTTTATATATATGTATAAGTAGTATATGTTACAAATACTGATATAGTGTATAAAGTTATCATTTTTTGTTCTATACAGTTCTCAGAGTTTTTATAATTCATGTGATCTAAAATCATCATTGGTTTCTTAGAAGGAAAAACAACCAATTTTCAGGATCTTTTAGACTCTCCTCCATTTTAAGTGGATTTAAATTGGTACTGATTTCATACTACACACATACACATGAACACTTGCACACAGGTTTTGAATCTTGGACTTGAGTGACTTTTCTTATTCACCTGTTTGGAGGTTCTTGTTTAGAAAGAAAAACGTGTCCATGCGCTTCCAAAATTATATGCTGAATTTGCTTGAACAGTTTTTGTTTTATTCTTTTTTTAGTGGCAAGAGAAGTTTATAACTTTTGACAATTTCTCCAAAGATTGTTGCCCTACAAATGTTCAATAAATGTTTACCAAGTTTCAATTTATTCCTCTAAATGAGCATAAAAGCAATAGCTGTTTTACCACTGTCCTAGAGATGTCTTGAGGAAGTCATTGTCATACAAATGTGCTGTACCAAACTTGTCACCATGAGAACCCAATGTTGCCTGTCTTCTTTGGTGAAGCCATGTCATTCATGGCTTTCTGGCCTAGTTGGCATTCTGTTGCTGTGATAAAACCCTGACCAAAAGCAAGTTGGGGAGAAGAGGGTTTATTTGACTAAGAGACCCATTATCCGGAGAAAGCAGGGCAGGAGCTCAAGGTAGGAACTGAAGCAGAGACCGTGGATAATGCTGCTTACTGCCTTTCCCCCTCTGCTTCTGCTCACGACCTTAGACCGGGGATCACCTGCCCAGGGGTGGAACTGCTCACAGTGGCCTAGGCCATCATCCATCATTTAGCAATCAATAAAATGCCCATAGATATACCCACAGGAAAATCTGATGAAAGCAATTCCTTAGCTAAGGGTCATTCTTCACAGCTCTGTCAAGCTAATAACCAAGATTAGTGACTACATTGCCTAAGAAGTAAGCAATGAAAATAACTTTAATCACTATATCTAGAAAATGGTATACAGATATAGGGTTTTTAAAAATGATTTATTTACTTTTATGTGTGTGTGTGACTCCCTGTATGTATATGTACCATGTGAATGCCTGATACCAGGAGAGGCCAGAAGATGGTGTCAGACCACTAGGAACTGGAGGTGCTGGCATTTGTGAGCCTCCTGAAGTAGGTCCAGGAAACCGGAGCACTGGGCCATCTCTCCAGGCCCCAGATGTGTTCCTTTCAACATGAATTTGTTGTCAGTATTGAAAATAAGAACATTTACTATGAAAGCAATCAGACTTTCATTTTCTTTTTTTTTTTAAAAGCTGGCTATCTGGCTTCTCTATCTTCTTCTAGGACAATGCCTGAATGAAGCTGAGCACGGGGACCTGTCATCGCCTCACTCATATATGGCCATCTGCCAACAGTTAGAATAAACTTTCGGGCAATGAGGACAACTGTCTACATTTCCCACAGACATTGCTCTTCCTCTCAGTGAATTATTTTCCTTCAAAAAGAGCACCCTCTATGAGAAAGAAACGGCAAGATCCCTGCCACAGTTCCAAGGTCCAGAAAAGAAACCTCTGATGTGGCGAGGCCAGGGTCATCAGTGGGACCATCAGTGGGAAGTGATGTCCGTGATTCGTGGTTGATCAAGGTCCATGTGTTCAGAGTAAGAAATGGAGTGCTTCCATAGCATTTGGGAGAAGCTAAACGAACGAGCTACTTTTAAAAGGCCTCTTATCTTTGTCTTGAGCACCAATGTCACTTTCAACAATAAGAAAATCATGAGCTACAAAATGGTGTTTATTTCTTTTAAATTTCAAGAGATACAGTGGATATGGGAAGCCCATATCTTCCCTGGCGTTTATGAGAAAGAGCTGTGATGGTTTGGTGGCAAGTGATGACGGCCTGGGAGTTCCTAAACTGCTTCCACTGAAATCAAACATTCTTTCCTGGTACTAAGGGCCTTCAGCTTATGCGCAGCTCTCCAGAGAATACATCAAAAGAGAAATACAGTGCAGGGAACCCCGTTTGGACATGGTTGTAATGAGTAACCATCTAAGGTCTTTCTAAAGCCCCACTCTGCTTTCTGAAGCCTGCGGTACTGCGGCATGGAAAAAGACTTTGTCAACGACACAGACCTATGAAAGACTTGAGAGTTTACATAGTAATTACCACCTAAAACCAACGCTCCATTATGCACTGTATGCTGCTCAGCACAAGCTCTGTGGAAAAACAGAGACCAGACACTCCAACAGGAGAACCTGCGGGACGTTTTTCTAAACCTAATTGCAGGGGCCATTTGGGTTAGAGCAAAGTTGCTCTATAAATCTGCCACTCGTAGAGGGCCAGTGATCTCGATGCATATTGAACCAATCTTTCTCCTGTGAAACTGTGTAAGCTAGATTCGGTGCCACCGTAGTAAAATGCTCCTCAATAAACTGTTTTCATGAGAAGTTTGCCCACTCATGTGTCCCAAAGCTGTTGTAATCTTCATTGTTGAAGCTGATCTAGCACCAGGGACATTATTCTATTTCTTGACATGTTTAAAATTCTCTAGTGAATAAAGCCAACAGCTCATGGTTGCTTCGACTGTCACTTGATTATCCCGGAGGGATTTTTCCTTTCATTCTTTTTTTTCTTTCTTCTTCTATTTTTTTTCTTGTCTTTAAAATCGGCCTCCTAGTTTGTTTTTAACTACCTTGAGCACAGAGGTCTGAGGGGAAAACAGATCAAAGATCAGCTTGCAACATAAAAAGCAGCTGTAGTTAATTAAAGGCAAATGAAGGACATCTGACCAGCATCTTTACGAGCCGCCTTGTCACACATTCAACAGTCTATAATATCTGTGACCTTGTCCCTTGGTCCTGAACTGTCACCAAACCTGAGAACTGTGTATGTCTCAAGTTATATACTATAGAGGAATGGCAAAAAGAGAAGACTGTCCAGGGCGTGGCTTGGGAAAGAGGAATGATACGGAGGAGGATATGCTTGGAGTAAAGTTGGCTGAGATGCGAGAGAGTGAACAGATACTGCTTGATTACAGAGAACTAAAGGTAAATTTTAATATATACTTTGTTATGATTTGAAAGAACATGAACTAAGAGAACTTTTGCACCTCCATATGATTTTATAAAAAATGTTTCTACCTTTAAGAAAATATATCTAAATTACTAATAGAAAAAAACAGTATTTTCTAATTGTAAATGCAAAATACAATTATTTCTTAAAACTAAAAAATCCACATACATATGTGTGTGTGTGTGTGTGTGTGTAAGAGAGAGAGTGTGTATAAAGAAAATAAGATTCTCTAAAACCCTTAGCTGAGAGTGTCCAATCAGAGGCTCTATCAAAATCAGGAGTACAACTTTAGCAGTGTGACACTGTTTGCAAATGGTCAAGATGACTGACTATTATGTACAGAAGATGAATTAAAGATCTGCATGCAGACGAATCTTCTGGGCCCTATCAGCACCAGTAAAATGTCTGTCAAGGTCTATACTGGCCCTTAAAAACGAATCTGCAGAATGTGTGAGAGATAAAGCCCCCATTCCCCAGAACCCCCACGATGAGTGGACAGCTCTTGCCCCTTGTTGACAGCTCACCTGGCTAAAGACTCAGAGCCACTCATGCACCATGCTATTTCCTGCTTTCTCTTGGGTGGAGACTGGGCATTACGAAGAACATTCCTATTTCACAGCGTTGTGTAAGGTACAGAAGGATCACATCCAGGAGTGCTGTGGGCACTGCGAAGTATTACCTCTTATCAGCGCACTAAAATCAACTAGAACATAATTTTGAGGTTTTATTGTGTACTCAGAGGTGCAATGTATAAACAGATCAACTTCAATAAAAATTTGAAAGTTAGTTCACCTTTACAGCTCAAACTGTGTCCAAGTTACACAAGTCAGCTGTTAAAGTCTAAAGAAAGTACAAAATAAAAAAACATGATTTTTGGCGTGCTCATTTTTTTTAAAAACAAAAACAAAGTTATCAGTTTGAGCTAACACAAAGTTAGCACCCTGGTCATCTGTAGCATATTACAAAGGTATGGCCATCATTTCAAACATTCTCAGGCCCTAAGAGATTTCGTTTAGCCGGCGGTGCATGATTTTGTGTACTCTAAAGTGGCAGGCTTTTGCCTCCAGAAAGAATGAAGCATCAAATGGAATCAGCAGGAAACACAGACACAAGTCTGTCCGTATAATTTGTCCTTAGAGATTGCTGTACTTTGATATTTTTTCTCCCCCAAAATTCAAATTGGCATTCAATCACTGTTGTAATATTATTAGGTGGTGGGGTCTGTGAAGAGTATTGGGCCATGGGGGTTCCATGCTGGTGGAGGTGGTGAAACAGAAGAGTCTGTATGAGAAATGAGGCAGTAAAGGATTGAATATGAGGTGGAAGCAGTGGATGCTGGGGCTTCACACTGAAAAACAGGCTGGGAAGTCAAGGACAAACTGGGTCACGGATACATTGAGGATGATGGACTGCTGGGTGTTTAATGGTGCAATCTATACCTAAGAGACCTGTGCATATGGTGATCAGCCATGCCCTGGGAGGGGATGAGTCTATTGGCAAATGAGAGGCAAGCATGGCCCAAGACAGAACACCAAGGAATAGCAATGTCTCAATATGATTTGCTTTTCTTTCCTGCATTTATAGCAAGGCTTGTCAGTCTACACCATTTGTCCAACTTTTAGTTAAAAGCTGCCAGTTCGCAGAGTTAGCACCATACAGCTCACACTCAGCAAGCAAACCTTTGAGATCCTCTCCCCCTTTCCCTACCTGGTTTTTAATACACATTGAAATCCAGAAAATACCATGCCAAATTAATTGTTCTCCATGTAGAATTCAATCAGAAAAAAATGACATGAGAAAGAAAGACAAATAATGCTAGTTAAGTATGTTTTAAAAGAAATTAATAAAAACACATTTATTTTAAAAATCTTTGACTGTTCTCTCTTCTTAAATTCTCAAGCAAGTCTTCAGGTCCCATACCTATAACTGAAAACCATCAGCGGGGCAGTAACCATTCATTATATCATGAGGCAAAGAAGCATATAAGGTCTCCTAGATCAATTTACCTAGGAGACTATCTCAGATGCAATTTGGGGAATTGCTGTAGTTGATTTTTCTGTATCAGCAGATTTTGTTGTGTGAGTTTGAATGTTGGGAGGAGGTGCTTCACTGTGTAACTTGTGGCTGTGAGATGTCCAGCTGTCAGCTAGCTGCTTCTTTCTGATTGCTCCATTCTCTTCTTTGGAAGAGCAGATGTTATGGACTGACTGAAATATTACTTCAGTCTGAAACTAGGAGGCAATAAAACTACAGAAATCCTCTGGGATTTTTAAAGAAATGCAACAGACATTTCTCCATAAAGCATGATAGACTGTACATTGGGGAATTCACTCTCAACAGCCTCTACTGTGTAGTATCTATGAAGTATTAAAATATAGATAGTCTTTATCATCACACTGAGAAGTCTGGATTTTACAGGCATGGAAGAGGAAGGTCCAGATGCAGGGGATGCTGTCCAGGGTGGTAGGCAGAGGCCTCCGTCCATACAGTCAGGCACCACACTGTCTGCAGAGTGTTTTGAGGCCAATAAGAAGACTTTTACAAAATTAACTTCGTAAGAAAAGATTGCTGGCGGCAGTTGGGAAAAAGGGGTGGGAATGGAGAGGAAAATGATGAGGTGGGAAGATCTTCAGAAGTCTACACGGGATTTGAGGAATAATCCTGAGGTTGTTCCCTAGGCACACTGAGAAGACATATTTCTTAAGTGGGGTGGTAGGCGTGTGTGTGCGCGCGTGCGTGCGTGCGTGTGTTGTGTGTGTGTGTGTGTGTGTGCGCGCACACGCGCATGCTATGGGACACTCATGAAGATCAAGTCAGCTCTCTGCTTCCATCATGTGGATTCTAGGGATGAAAAGGTCATCAGGCTTGGCAGCAAGCGCCCTTTGAACAGACATTTTTTTTTAATCCCAAAGGGTATCTATATAAATATTAGTCATTTCTTAACCTCTGTTTGTGTCCCTTTCCTAGACTGTCATGAGGAGCTAAGTAAGCACTGGTTGGTGGCTTATTTTGGAATTACAGTCATCTCTTCATTGAGCAGCCTGTCACGAAGCTAATGATCTGTAAACTTTGTAAGTGAACCAGATAAAGGACTTTAAACTAATTCCTTTTAAATTAATTTTTTGACAGTTTCATATATGGTCACACTCTCCTTTGTAATCAGAGGTGCTTCCATTGTGATTTTAAATTCTGATTTTCTGCTCTAAATGAATGATACTTATTCCCCAGTGTGTGTTTTCTATTCGATTGGAATGCAGTGAAAAAAAATTTTTTTAAGATGGCCAAAGGAAAGAAAAAAGTCCTACAATGTTACTTTTCTAAGAATTGTCATTTCATAAACTTTTTCTCAAAAAGCCTACCACCTGTTGCCAAGAGATAATGATACACTGTAGCTAAGATGTTTAAATTAGTCCCACAATTACTATTATCAATAATGATCCTGTTCCTATGATTGTAACTAGTATTATCTCCACTACTGAATCTAGCTGGCTGTATTATAAGCCTTTATGCACCAGAAGCTGTTGCATGTATCTCACATATATAATTCATTTTCTCATTGATGACCAAGTAATATTCCCAGCAAGCCTCTGAAGAAAGCACCAGTCTTTTCCCATGTTTCAAGGACACTGAGCCACAAGAAGGAAGATTAATTGGCCCAAATTCACAAGGCTTCCTCCGGAGAAGGGTTGAAATCCCATCTTGACAGTCTCCAGTCATAATCCTGTTCTGGTAGAGTCCCCTGCTACATCTAGTGAGTGGCTTATTTGGACAAGCTGACTTGATAAGTCACTGTTGCAGGGGTGTCTGCTCTCAGGAGTATACTTCTTTGGGGAAGCCAGCTGCCATGTGTGAAAAAGCCTCAGCCCCGTGTAGTGGCTTCATGGAGGAGTACTGAGGCACCCCAGTGTTTGGCAGTTGCCAAGGTCATTGCAACCCAGCCACCATTTAAGTGTAGCTGCATGAAGCACCTCAAAGGATTCCAGAAAAAGAACTGACCATATGAGCCCAGGAAAATCAGAGCCAGTGGAAACAAGATAAAGAAACAAAATAAAAGCCGCTAGCAGTTTCTTCCCAGAGTCCTGCTTTTAACCATTTAGTAGACCAAGCTGACAGTGCTGCCATAAAATAAGCATAAGTTGTTTGTTATTTATACCTATCTGCGAGTACTGTCTTAAACCTGTACAACATCCTCTCGCTGGATGCATGTATGTACTTTCCACTATGAATTTCTATGTCGAACCCAAAATCTCTCTTAAGAATTCAAACTTTGATAAGGAATATGCCTGCACTGGAAAGAGAAATACATCATCTGTGTTTTCATAGCACGTTAGTTTAAGGATGAATTCTCAAGTCTCCTCCCAACCTTTCTGCTTCCTCTCCCTAGAAATCTACCTGAGTTGCTATTCTACTTAGCACAGGCTGAGGAAGTTGGGTCCTTCTACTCACCGACAATAGTAGAGCACCTGGGTTTCCATGATTTTTGAAATTTCATTTTTCTACTTCTATTAAAAAAAACTTTTAAACTTACAGAACATGGGCTAAATGATCAGATGATTTTTAAATAGAAACATTCTCAATAAAAAAACTAACACATATATCTGCATATTGTTTCGATAATTAAAATGAAAAATGTGTTTTGAAGAAATGGAATGCCTTAAGGTAGAAGTAGAAATAGTGACAGCCGAACTAAGCTGTGAAGAATGTTTTTCTGGAGATGTCAACCACATTTCAACATTAATATCAGAAGACACAGGCTATGCCTGAACAAAATAATCTATAGCCTATAAAACAAACATCATGAAAATACTCTTTTTATGGATCATTTAATTTTCATTAGAATGAATTAAACACAGATATTAAGTAATGATCACCTTAAACATCAAGTTAAATATTTAAGTCTGAATAGAAATTACCACATGAATGTATCTCCCATAGACATAAAAATCCAAAAGCTGTTAGGTTGAGACATACTGAATTATCACAGTCATGTAAGGCTTCTTCCCATTCTAGGAACTATCAAAACATTTGGAGAAATATTTGAAATTCACAGCGCGTGATGATGAGAGCTCTTACTAAGTCCTGTTACAATAGCCATGTAACACAATTGCTATTATATAAAGATTTTTCTCCATACATTGCTTTTCTAATTCAGGTTTACCTAACAGCTAAATGAAATCAGCAGAAGTTGAGCAAGAACAAATGAGTATGAGCGTTCTAAAACTCAGGAAGACATCAAGGAACTCTTTCAGCTCAGAATGAATATGTGTTTCATTTCCATCCAGATTCACTTATACCTGACTGGTTTTAATCACCATAATGAAAATTAATAAATGATTTGTCATGGCTTTAGCAGACAGTATAGTCTCCATCTGGTCCACTTAGGGCTTGGGAAACATTTTCCAGCACCGCCCAGTGACAGAAGTCCCGGGGAGGTAAGCGCCCACAGCTGAAAGGCAGCGTTTAGCCGCCAATGGAAGCTCCAGACAGGGATGATTAATATAAACAGGCTTTTGCCTCTGCTGCCCAGCAGTATTACATAAAGCAGTGCTGTTTGAGGAGATCTTTGTATTTTAATTTCCGTGAGTACATAGGGTAACGCATTTTTTTCTTCATCTGGTTTGATTTTTGATATTTAAGATCAACTTCCATGTTTCGTTTATTTTTTCTTTGCATTGGAAAAAGAACATAAAGTGACAACACATAATCAGGACTAATTGGTGTTTTTCAGGGAAAAAAAAAACACCTTTCATGATGAGCCAAGTACAAACATTTTACAAATAGAATATCTTGCACTAAACAGTCTTGTCAGTAAAGAAAAAAATTAGCTGTGTTACATGCATGGAAGTACTTGCTAGTTTCAGGTTTAATCATGGCAAGTGGTTTTAATTTATATTTCCTTAAAATTTGGCAATTACACAAAGCAACTGCTTTAAAGGACGAACGATTGTCTTCTCCCTGAAGGAAAGAGACTGAAAGTTGACTTCGGACTGAAAGGAATAATAGAAACAAGGCATTTTAAATAAAAATAAATATGGTGAAAGGGTAAACCATCCAGGACTAGCTTGTTAGTTTCTCTGAAAAAAAAAACTCACTGTTTTTACTCTCAAAATGACCAGAATAATGCAAGCTAACTATTCCTCTCTAAAATATCATCAGATATCTCTGAAAGATTACCAGATACGTAGGGTCCTCTTGCTGCACTTTTGGTAAGATCTGCACTGTCAGAACGGCGATGACAGCGGTGCGATTTTGTGTTATTTTAGCCGTCACTAGCCTTCCTAGGATTTTCACCACTCCCGCTTGCTGGCAGTATATCATGGCACAGTTTCAACAGAATTCTGGTATGAGCTGTGAGCTAACTGGGAAATGTCAACATGTAAAGCCATGTCTAGAATTAACATGTCTTTAACAAGGGCATACTCCCACATTCTCTCCTAAGTACAGCAGAACACAGCAAAAAGGGTGGGGTGGGAGTTAGACCAGCAGATGCTGGAGACGCTTCTGCTAACGAAAGGGAAGATAATCACACAAAACCCACCAAGCACATTTTATTATAGAGCCAGGAAACGATACTGTTTATGTTTCAAGGAACAAGTTCCTTTAATTAAGAATCATGTGGCCCTACAAGTAAAGCTGTCCCTCCCAAGTGAGAGACTCAGACACTTCAGTTTCTGGTGACACATGCCATGTCCCTTCTTTTGGTGGAACATCTGATTTTTCTTGACCAGCTATGGGTACTCCTGCTGTGATATCTGTTCTAGAGGTAGCGTCAGCCATTAACTTTGGCTCTGATTGGTTCCATAGCCAAATCATGACAAGAGGTCAGCACTGTGTCTCAAGCCGGGTTGCATGCTGTAGATGGCTTCTCTCAGTACTGCCCCTCCTCTGATCTTGAGAAATGACCAATAACTGCATGACAAGTCAGCGAAGGCCTAGAAGGTCATGACCCCATGTAACCTAATCAGCATCTCTAAATAATTTGTCAGAGTTGAGCTGACCAGGGCCCACAGGCTGTAGAAACATTGTTTTCTGCACACCCCAAGCTTATCTCAGGTCAGAACTGGACTCACGAGGATTTCTACAGAAAAACTGGAAAGGCAAAAGGAAGGTGTAAAACTTTGGTACCATTTGAGAAAATAAAAGAATGAAGGGTACCTTTCTAATAAAAACAGCAGAAGCCATTGATGAAAACTATTTTAGCAATATAAGAAAAATTCACAGAAAAAGGAGATCTGGACTGTCTTCAAAACGATGACCTTTGCAAATAAATACTATTTAACATCTGTATCCTGCGGATAATAAAGTGACATGGAAAAGAGCTCAGACGTCATCTCTTGAGGATACCACTTCTCCTTTGGGCTATTTAGCTATTGTCCTCTCCAAGTGTGTTTGATTCTATTCCTCAGCAGCAGGGAAAATAAGCACAAATATTCCTCATCCTTTATTTCATTTCATTTATTTATTTCAAGGCTGTTGGTACTGTTCTAGCATAAAACAAATGATACACAATGTATTTCCAGCATTGTTTTGATTGAGCTTTATTCAAACTCACCATTTAACAGCTGTGGATAATGTAAATAAGATGCGAGGGTCTGTTGCAATGCTTTAAAAGAAGCTCTCTAATTGCACTCCATGATAGGATAATATGTAAAAATAACAAACAACTCAAGACAGAGAGTCAGACTCTTTGGGTTCCCTCTAATATGTGGACCCTAGGCTCGGGGTTTTAGACTATTGTATGTGACGTGGGGTGCCTGTAGAGTCCAAGAAGCTAGAAAGGGGCCAGTAGAGGAAAAGAGGGGCAAGAGGCCTTAAGGAGAGGAGGCAGCAGAACACGTGGGACATGGAAGTCAAGGTGAGGAAAGTTTATGGGGGGATGGAGGTAGGAATGCTGCAGTGCAGAAAGGTTAACTAAAAGTAGGAATGAATGAAAAGGCCTGATGGAGACCCAACAGTTTGCAGGGCTATTAAAATATTTTTTATGTTTGAATTGCAGCACTCTCCATAGCTGGATGATACTCCTCCAAGGAGACATAGGTTATTAAACAAAATTCCCAGAACCAGGTATGGAAAACTTCTCCATAAGTTGTTGATTAGGGCAACCTCAGAATCTCTAAGACATTAAGGCCAATGCCAGTGCTTTTAGCTGTTCGTGAGAACTAGATCACAAAACTCTGCTGCTAACAACACTAGGCACTGGGGTTGCAGGACAGAGAGATCAAGCTGCAACCACCCTCGAAGTTTCTTCCCTTCTGGCCAGTTCCATAGTGCCAGGATATGCTTGCTATGCAAGCTGATGTGGCAGAAAAGTCATCCGCATTCCTAGTAAGCTGTGGACAGTGAGCTACCACACTAACAACTGATAACAAAATACACACCGGTGCCACCATGGCACAACTACTAATGAGGATACCAATCACTTTCTGGCTGGGTTTGAGGCCTGTTCCATATTTAGAAACTCAAGCCTGGTACTATAAATATAAAACTGATCAAAAGCTGGTATCTATAGGGGGCCTAGGTTTTAGGGACAAACCTATTACTATTTTTCTAAGTGGGCACAATGTCAGAACTGCCTTAGAAATACTTATAATTTTACCCATAGATTAGTGCTGCTCTCAGCCTTCCTCAGAAAAACACGCGACTACTAACGGGCAGTAATTAATTCAACATGCTAACACCACTCAAAAGGCCAAGATTAAGCTAATGTGGAGTCATCAGCCCTAGGAGAACATCCATATCGCCTCCTCCAAGGCTCATACAAAAAGGGACAGAAGGAATGGAAGAGCTAGACAATGGGACAGGTGCTGTGAAGTGTCTTCAGGACTTGCATGATACAGCCATTGCACTCATGAACTATCCGCAGCTCTGACTACCATCATGAAACCTGTGCGAAGTTGGGCTCATGACCATTTATTTCATTATGGCTGGAGGAGAGACTCATGCACCCTCAGCCCTCATTTAGGAACTATGGGTAGCTAATAGCTGTAGAGGGAGAGGTGTTATTTTTTCACTGGTACAGACACTGATACTTTGCCCCTGTATCAGTAAATAAGTGCCACTCATGCTCAGGTAAGCAACTAAAATGATACCCCAGCCCTCACACACAATCATGGAAAAGTGATGGTGGGTGAGGTGGGTAGGTAGGAATTCCTACCACCGGTAACCTTTAAGTTATTCGCTCACTAGGGTGTGGCCTCTTATACTATAAATGCCAATGTAACGTGTAATCTTTCGGCTGCAAGATTTAGTTGCTGTTCTCCCTTCAAGCAGAGGACTGTAATCTGTGAGTCTACCCCTAAATAAATAACCCTCTTTTATGCTCAATTCTGAGCTAGTGTGGGATTTCTTTTTTTTCTTTT
>JAQHUG010000132.1:2085542-2143851 GCA_028555095.1 Dicrostonyx torquatus
CTTGCCAATACATGGTAAGACAGTTTTGAAAAATTTCCTGCCTCTTAAAATGGTCTGTCAGTTACTCTAGGCATTAGCCACAGTTGGTTGTTCTAACACTGCAAATGAGACTTTGGGTGATTGCCCAGGTAGGCAGTTGTCTCTGCCATTTGTTGCACATTTTGGAAGTTGCTTGATTGCACTTCCTGCTTACTCAAGTAATATTATTTCCCTTCCCAGTTCTTCGATGGGTTTGAAGACTAAATAGTTGTTGTTACTTTCTTCTCATGACTTGGTTAATTTATTTATAATACAAGACTTAAACTCCTTAGGATAGGATAATTATTGAACATGTTTCTTACTTGATATTGTTTATGCTGTGGTAATTCTAATTTTTATACCTGATATTTGTTTGTATTGTATATAATTTTGTATTAGTCTTAGAACTTTTTTATTTAAGGGGAAGGTGCTGTAGGAATTCCTACTGCCTTTTAAGTTACCCACCCATTTGGGCGTAGCCTCTTATACTATAAATGCTGATGTAAAGCAAGCATCTTGTCTCTCTTCTGGCTGAGGGATTCAGTTGCTGTTCCCTGTTTGAGCAGAAGACTGTAATCTGTGATTACTTCCTCTACAAGTGCAGTAAGCATTATTATTGCTGAGCCATCTCTCTATTCCCTGGATTTCATTTTAAATTACAGCCCAACCAAGAGATGTGGAATATTACCATCTGAAAGGCTGAAGTAGGCACAATGTGCCTACTACTTTTTGGCATCTTAGACCCTAAGAGTTTCCAGAGTATAGGTATATGACTTTGTATTACTTTTGTATGTGTATGAATGAATAATTAACAGTGTTCAAAGCACTTGGCCTTGGGGAAGAGATAAAGACCCCTTATAGGACTCTAGGTTGCAGACATATGCTCTCTACAAAGGAATATAAAATGGGAAGCCCCATACGTTTCTTAGCTCAGGCCAGCTTGCCTATGTCATAAGATTTACTGTAGAGACTGAACTGGAAGCATTGCCTAAAGAGTGAAACATCAGTCCAGCAGATGTTCGGCATACTTTGGGCTCCAGATGTCAACAAACAGTCCTGCTCCAGTCAGACCCCTCAGTCACCCACCCCGGAGCCATGTGCTTCCACAGTGATCAAGGCACACTGCAAGATGCCCTGAATTCCCTCATCACACCAAACTTAAAGTGATATTTGTCAAATTTTCCCAGTCTCCTAAATAACTTACTGAAAAGCTATCATCCCTGAGTTGATTTAAATCCTTTCTGAGAAACAAAATGTACTACACACTCCTGACTTGAATCTCGGGAACTGGCTGGACTTGAGACAGGGATGTTTCCCAAGCTGCAAGATGAGAAAGGCCATCCTGAAGGGACTTAACAGGATTTCACCAAGGACAAGAATAACTATGTGAATCTGTAGCCATTTTTAGAAATCACCAATTTGATACAAATAAATGTCAGGCTCCTCATTGCAGATGACTAGAAGCCAATACAACTATAAAAATGGGAAAAATGCAGAGACTGTAACTTTGTCACACATCTTTATTACCTTTAAAAATAACTAATGAAAAACATTCACAAAAAACCGAAAAGGGAGGAAAAAGAGAGAAGCCATAAAAGGAAAAGCCCAAAAGATCCTTTTAAGTATAAGACACATAAATTTTTCTTTCTCTCTCTCTTTTTAAACAACTCTCCTCTGTGAAAGAAAAACAGATTTTATGTGATCGGTCTGAAAAATAGTATCGAAAACTGAGGGAAACAGACAGTAAATGAGTCCAAAAAGACAAATCTGGGACGTCACAGTTTTACACTGCTCTTGGAAATATTAAATCCATGATAAAGACAAGTTATCATTTTCAGCATCTCCAATGTAACATTTTCTCCAAATCCTTCTCAAACAACAGTTCCTTGCTGAATACATGAGAGCAATTAGCTGTATACTTTAATCTACAACACAGTTAAGAAGAAACAGCTTTTGCTATTTTTAAAACCAGGATATTCTCATGAGATCTCTTTGTTCAATTCTGAACATAGTTAATATGCAGATTTATGTTTATGGATTAAACCTTCTAGGCCACCTTTAGGTGACCTAGATCAATCCTAAGTACATTTTAACTGTTTTGAGAATACCTGTTTAAAGATATAACAAGCTGTCCCTGAAATAAAGCAACACCCTAGAAAATAAAAACAATTGCTTCATCTCCTGAAAAATTTAAAATCTTAATATTTAGTATGAGGAATATATATGTATATATGTATATTCTATAGTTGTGTCTATATATATTGCTGTATGGATATCTATGCTTAGCTAAGTGAAGGAAGAAACAAAATTATAATCCCTAAAATTTGAAATCTAAGACATCTATCTAAATGTTCATCTGTCTACCTATCTACCAACCTGATGTGGAAGGTGATACATGCTGTGAATATGTTTTATTGCCATTAGTTAATAAAGAAGCTGTTTCTGCCAGTGGCTTGGCAGACTAGAGCTAGGCTAAAAGATATATATAGAGAGAGTAGGTGGAGTTAAGGAGAAGCCATGTAGCCACCATAGGAGACAGCCGCCTCTGCTGGAGCCCACTGAAACCTTGCTGGTGGCAATACAGAGATTGCTAGAAATGGGTTAATTTAACATATAAGAGTTAGCCAGAAATATGCTTAAGCTATTGGCCCAACAATATTGCAATTAATACAATCTGTTTGATTGTTTTGGGAGTCTGGGCAGCCAGGAAACAAACAACACCTACCTGTCTATGTGTGATCTAAAGACATGCAATACCCAAGGGGTACATTTGTTTATTATTAAGAAAGCTAAAAAGCAGACAGTAGGAATATATTCGATTGAATCAAAATTAAATTCTCTCTTGATTTGCAATCAGAGTGTTTCTGCTGAAGACCACAAACCACATCATTATGTCACATACCTAAAGACACAAAGACAAATAACAATAGAGAATCAAAGTTGAGATCTTGCCAGTGGACTGAGTTCTGTCAGTGAGATCACACTTCCATGGAAGCTCTCATTTTGTCCACATGACCTGAAGATATTTTGTTTTGTTAGTTACCCAAGCTTTTCTTTTCTGATTGCTAATTTCATCTCTGGAAATCAGTCAGATAAACACAAGCAAAGAAGATATAGCTGAGAAATCAAGTTCTGAAGGTTTGTTCTACTAAGAAAGGGAGCCAGTTAGCATTTCTTCCAGATAGGATGTTGATTTTAAGGTTCTTTTCCTAATTTCATTTATGTAAGAACAAAATGTTCTCTTAAACAATATACTCCGCCCCCAACTACAAAATATATGAGTTAAAATACTAAAGTTTCAAGTAAAACAGTTCTTGGTATGAGTTGCCATTTATTTCAACAGAAAGTTATAAAACATAATCCCTTTGAAATGCTCATACGCAGGTGGCCCAAATGTGATCATATTTTTATATGGATTCAAACTACTTTAACTGTACTTATATTTACATAAATTTTCAATTACAGCAAGTTAAATATTCTTTCTAATTAGGGCAACCATCCTAACAGAATCTCTAAACAAGTTCATAACATTTTTAATTGAAAATTGTTTTCTTTTCATACAATATATTCTGATTATAATTTCCCCTAACCCAACACCTCCCAGATTCTACTTCCCCACCTACTCAAATCCACATCCTTTTTTCCTCATTAGACTATACATAGGCATCTAAAAAATAACAACAAAAAGCAAATAAAAAACAGAATAAACCAAACAGAACAACAAGAAGAAAAAGACAAAGAAAAAGTACAAGAAACCCATACAGACACTGACACACACATTATCACACACAGAAAGCCTATAAAACAAAAATCAGGACACACACATACACACACACACACACACACACACACACACACACCTATAGGGTTATAAAGAAAGAGGCCAGACAAAGCTTTGTAAGACAAGAGTTGTCTAAAATTACCAATGAGTTCCTTTTGTGTTGGTAACTACTGCTGGACATGGAACCTGCCCTTAAGAAATTGATACAAATGTTGTCTCAGAGGATTACACATTTGAGAAGATCCATATATCATAAAGTATTAAACTTGGACTGAGTATATGTGTAGCTCAGGAGGTACATTATTTGCCGAGTTAGAGCCCCAGCAACACATAAACTAGGCACAGTGGCACTTGTCTATAATTCCAGCACTCAGGCGGTAGAGGTTCAAATATAAGAAGTTTAAGGTTTTCTGCAGTTCAGTAGTGAATTTGAGACTACTTGAAGTTAGATGAGACCTTGTTTCAAAAATATTAAAAATAAAATCAGTTTTAAAACTGGGCTATTCCCAAGCACATACCACATACCACATATCCTTTTAGCATCCCTGTAGAAATGCCAGCAAAGCATCAAGACAAAGGTATCTTATACAGTGAACACCACCCTGAGTGAAATATTTCATTATTCTTTCTACTATTCTTACAGTCTAGGCTATACAGAATAGAGCAATAGACAGAGGCTATAAAAATAGAAAAGGTGATGCTCAACTAATTTCATTAAAAATGTCTTAGCATTTATGGCAACAAATAAAAAATCTAAAGATAACTAGAGTTAATCTGTTCATCATTATTTATTCAATAAATATAGGTGACACACTATGTACAAGGAAAAGATATTGATGACTATAGATTTAGGATTTACATTCTGTCCTATGGGAACGTGAACTAGCTTTCAATTGTTCTCTAAAGCAACTTACAGATATTTAGAACTGAGTGTTCCTAAAACTCAAATCTTCCTGTGAAGTTGTCCATTAACCTCTTCTCAGATACAAACCAGAAGCTGTCACCCAATGGACCATGTCTCAATGAAAGTGAATTGACCCTGTTGCCATATTACTTCAGAAGTCATTTTCTGTATAAGAGCCAAAGATATTAATATCTACCATTTTTTTCCTTCACTTATTTTCCACTGAAGAATAGAATACTTCATTTGCTTGCCAAGAGTATATTTGTTGAGTCCTTTCCACATTGAAGATATCTTGCTTACAGATGCAAAAGCAAACAAAAATATAGTGTGTTATAAAAAGACTCATTAATAGTCAAATTTTAACTTAATAAATAAAAATATAAAAGGCAACATGAGTTAAGGGGATCATATAAAGGATCGCAGTAGAAAGGCTTGCAGAGTAAGTTGTTAAAAACTATAGTTATTAAAAAAAAATGATCCGCCATCAAGTTACCATGGTGCAATAGAGGCACACACATCATGGGAGAAACCAGCTACTGGTGGAGTGGTTAAGGCCTTCTCCTTGACGTGAAACTCATGACTGGCACTGATTGCGCAGTGAAGAACCTGAGACTAGATAAGCTGTGGACCTATGGGGAAAACCAAATACTATTGTCTGATAAAGGAACATAGAAATAAATTTTATGAGAGTCAATGGGGATGAAAGACACCGGGGAAATACTGTCTTCCAGACACAACAGGACTGGTGCACATATAAACTCACAGAGACTGTGGGCGCACACACAGGGCCTGCACAGGTCTAAGTCAGATGGTCCTAGAACTGAGAGGGTAAGTAAACACAAGCCCCATCCCTAATCTGCAAGCAATCTCCAATTGATGACCATTCACAAGGGAAAAATTAGTTTTCTCCAATGCAGTCTTACCAGGTATACAAAACACACTTAAGGGCAGGCGTCACACCAAGCAGTACATGCCACACACAAAACAATGGAGTTTAGGGAGATATTTTTTATTCATAATTCTTTGTTTGGGCATGTTTTACCTTACTTGCATTTTACTTTTTATTATGGGTTCTGATTTTGTGTTTTTATGGTTTTGTGTGTGTATGTCTCTGTGTGTGAGAATATATGTTTCATGTGCCTTTTCTATTTTTTCTGTTTTGTTTTATTCTAATGTATTTGTTTGCTTGTTTTCTATTGTCTTCTTTGTTTCCTAGGGAGGAAGAGAAGGTGTGAAGTTGGAGGGCTAGAGAGGTGGGAAAGATCTGGAGCAAATAAGAGAGGGGAAATTGTGATCAGAATATACTGTCCGAAAATTATGTTCAATAAAACAATAATAAGAGTAATAAAAGGAAAACACAACATTGTTACAGTGTCTGAAATCTATCACACAGACTTTTGTGACTTTCAGTGGTTATGCTGATGAAGAGAAGTTGGGGAAGAAGGCTCTTTCCAGGAAATAGTGCTAGGACACCTGGATATGTAAGAGGAAAATGAGTCTGACCACTATAACACATCATACATAAAAGTCAAGTCAGGATGGATTATACAATTAAATAACAAAAAGAAAAACAATGAAGTGTTATTTGTTGTTCTTTACTTTTTACTCTTTTGGGGGGTCCACTACCCAGCTCCCAAATAAATCACACACTGAGTCTTATTCTTACTTATTACTACCCAGCTTGGCTTATTTTTAGCCAACTTTCCTTAATTTGCATTATCCCATCTATCTTTTGCCTTTTGGTTTTTTCCCTTTTCTTACTTCTGTGTATCTCACTTTCACTCTTACTCCATGGCTGGCTGTGTGCCTGGGTAACTGGTCCTTAGCATCCTCCTTTCCGTGTTCTCTTGTTCCTTCCATTTATTCTCTCTGCCTGCCAGCCCCACCTATCCTTTCTCATGCTTAGCTATTGGCTGTTCAGCTCTTTATTAGACCAGTTAGGTGTCTTGGACAGGCAAAGTAACACAGCTTCACAGAGGTGAACAAATGCAACTTAAAAGAATGCTGCACATTTTTGCATCATTAAAACAAATGTCCCAAGGGATAAATGAATGTAACAGATCTTAAAATAATATTGTACACAATAAAGTCTTCTAGAAAAATTATAGAAGACTATCACCAGGAACTTTATTAGGTCATATAGAGCACTATGCAAACAAATTAAAGAAAGCTGAGCAAAATATCACACATCTGAACTCCTAGCACTCAGGAGACCAAGGCAGTAGTAGATTGTGAGTTAAAGGCCAACCTGGGCTACATAGGAAGTTCCAGGTAAGCTTGAGCTATATAAGAGTGTATAAGAGTGTTCAGAACTGTATCACTTATAAGACTTCCAAACTAGAATTTTAGATGTGGACTAGATTAATTTGCTTTGTAAACTTTACTGTAATAAACAGGAATGGACCACATTTAGTAGAGACCACATAAGAGTCATTCCTTTGTAGTGATTTGAAACTAGAAAAACAGCTACTATAGAAAAATAGCCAACAATAAAATACTTAAAAACAAGCTTGGAAAGAACCCAAGATGGCCCATAAGTACTTTATCTATGAAGTAAACTACAATTTCTCTGCAGGAGGACAGAAAATATTTAACACTCAGCAAAGAAACACAGCAGTCTATGAAAGCTACAATGATGCTTAAAAAAACACCACCTCCATTCAAGAGAAAAACCAATCTACAAACACAGACCTGCAAATGAAAGGGCTGACAAAATCAACTGACCAGGACATTAGAACGACTACCATAACTGTGACAAAGGTCTAACAGAGAAGTGCAAATTACACGAAATAAAAAACAAAGAGAAAAAGCAAGAAGCAAACCCAAAACTGAACTGAACTACACAAACAAATTCATGCAGCATGTGTGAGAGAGAAAGAGAGTGCAGACTCCTGGAAAGAAAATAACACTCCTATTATTATAGAGACAAAACAACCTGTTAAATGTACCACCAGTAAAAAGCACACAGACAGTAAAAACAAAGACAGCATGCACAGCCCAATGGTAAAATGGAGGGGCAGAGAGATGACTCGGGTAACTGCACCAAGACTGAAGACCTGAGCTGATCTCCCGGACCCACAGTGTGGGTGGAGTGAACTGATTCTCACAAACTGTCCTTTGATCCACAAGTGATTTTTGCAGAACATGCATGTATATATGTGCATTTGTGCTCACACACAAAGACACAAGTAAGTATAACTTTTTTCAAAAAGGAAATTCATAATAAAAATTCACAACAATCCTGTGTCCTTTTAACAACTAATCTACAAATGCGCTGTCATAATTTAATCAGAAATAGACAGATGCATGAATACACGTGTGAGCCCACAGAGATGGATCTGTTCCACATTGACCAAAGGTCCGAGAGTTCAGGCCTATTTCTGCTCTTTCAAGGAGATGACAGGGGGTTCAACCCAGGGAGTGACTGCTGCAGAATGCTTGGCCTAAGGACACTGCATGTCCTGCCTTAAACAACAGAATACTTAACTCAGGGTATAGTTGATTGATGCTTCAGGTATTGAAGAGGTAATTTCTCTGTTTATTCTTTGTGTTAAAGAAGCCTTAGAGATGGCTTAGAGGTTAAGAGCACTGACTGTTCTTCCAGAGATTCTGAGTTCAATTCCCAGCAACCAAATGATGGCTCACAACCATCTGTAATAAGATCTGGTGCCCTCTGGCCTGAAGGGACACATGCAAGTAGAATGCTGTATACATAATTAATAAATAAATCTTTTTTAAAAAGCCTTTTGTGTTCTTCCCCCCCCCCCGTTTGTATTGGGATCTATAAGAATATGGAAAATAAACACAGGCCGACTCAGTATTTATGGGATTGCCCTCCCGGTTCTATTCTGTGTCTCTGTCTTTGTCTTCCATATTTCTGTTCCTCTGTCTAACATTTCTAATCCACATGCCCCTACCCTAGAACATGTAAACTCCATCAAGTTTGGACCCCGAAAAATACAGCTGCCAGGAGAAGACAAACTGTGTTAATAACCACAGTGACCTTTATAAAACTTTCTATACAATAACAGCAGAATTTATATCCTTTTCATGGATATGTTAAGTAACTGGCCTTAGCCTCTTTGAAAGCCTCTTTCATGATGCTGTGTGTGGTAGGACATACCTCTAACTCCAGCTACTATGGGTGCTGAAGCAAGAGGATTGCATGTTTAAGGCCTCTTTGTGCTACTTAATGAGTTCCTTTTTCAAAACAAAGCATTTTAAGAGTGTTGTAGTTTTAGATCAGTAGTAGGGCATTTGTTGAATAAATTTGAAGCCCTGGGATTCAATCTCCAGTACTAAGAAAATAATAAAATAGATATAAAGATAGATAGATAGATAATGGATAGATAAGCAAACAAATAAATAAATAAAGTAGAATTTCAATTTCAAAATCAATAGGCAATACATATCTGGGAAAATCTCTACATCAGAAAGTTAAGAACACAGACAGAAATAACTCATTATTAAGAAAACATCATAACAAATCAGAAAATATTTTTAGTTGAATGAAAATGAAAACAGAAGATACCAAAGTTTGAGCTTAGGATGTATGACATTTAAACAGCACACACACACACACACACACACACACACACACACACACACACAAAGCATGGAAGAAAAAAAGGTACATGCAAACAAAGGTACATTTGAGGACAATCATAGGAAGAATACCCTAAGAAGAGGAAAAAGGGAGAAATAAGAGGGGAGGACGAAATTTTAAGCAATGAATTCAAAATATAGCTAGAGTCACATGCCTTGAGAAGCCTGATACCAAACTGAGAGTCCGGGTCAAAGAGAACTGTGGAGGGTGATGTGGGTGACGGATGTGCACTGCATTTGGTGTGTGGGAGAGATCTTGGAGGGGAAACAATGTGGATGTGGAAGACTTTGCTCCTACCTTTAGCTCAGACGATCACTGGGCGTTAATGATATCGGCACATGTAGAATAAGTCATTATACAATACCTTAGTTTCCAAATGCTGCATCCATGACTTTCAACTACATTTATATAGGAGAGGGTATCAGAATTCATATCACCTGAAGTTACAATCACTAAGCTCTTTTAGGGATTACCTCATTTCATTTTGTCCAAATAGGGGTATTTCCTAGGTGATACTGATACCACTCACAATAAAAAATTCAAATTATTAAATGCATTGAACTTCAGTCATTTGAATTAATTAGTTAATTAGAAAGATTCAGTGAGTCTTTACATGACTCAACAAGACAACCCAAAACCTATTTTCTATTATTCATTTTCTCTTCCAAGGGTCATTTCCGTGAAAAGTATTCCAATGACTGAGAGGTGGAGGGACCAAGGACTTCTCTCCGTCTTGTTCTAGGAAACAAGGATATTGGTGTGGTTACAGCAGATCACATGGGAATCTTATAAAAGAATACTATGCATTTGAAAATTCTGCTAGTGCCCCTATCTTATTTGTTGTCATTTCTGGTGTTATATCTAACTTAGCAATCAAGAAATAGGGGGATCTGTTACCCTGGAAAGGGAACTTATTGCTTCTACAGCGCTCTCACTTAACCTGTGCAGAGGAACAGGCACCACCATCAACTTGAATCTGGCTGTGTTCATGCTCCTGCAGAGTCAGCACTGAATGCTCTCCACCCTGTCTGAATGCACAAGCTAGCAGTCTCAGGAATTGAAAATGTGCAGCTACCTGGAAGAATAAAATTTCCCTATTTCTTTACTGAGTATAAATTAACCTTTATCAAAAGTACTTGGGGCCCAGCCTACAATGGCAGAAATGGCAGTCAGGGCTCTAAAACAAGGAGTTCTTAGTAACATCTTAGATGCCTAGAACTCACGTTTGCTTCTTAGAACATTTCATCTTTACACAGCAATGTTCTCTCTTTTGGCCCCCAGTACTGTCTGGCTCAGAAGGCTAACACTGAGTTGATACCTTAATCTTTAAAACAACTCAAAATAACCCACTTGTCCCAGAAATGGTCACGGCATAAGAATTTATAATTTTCACATGTGGAAAATTAACAGGTCCTCCAAAGTGGACTAATGTACTGAGGAATGATGTCAGAGACATTAAATGCGACAGTTTTGTTTCTAAATAAAATGTGGTTAATTTGATTACTATTTGTTTTGTTTTGTGCCAAATTTCAATCAATTTTTATGGCAGGATTAAGCTTGTAAGTAGAGTGTTTTTGTTTTGGGTTTTAAATAATGGAAGTCCTTTCCCAAACTTTACTATGGCAAACTAATGGAGGTTAATGCTGTACCGTTTGGATCTACGGCTATCCTCAGATGTGGTATCCACAATGCATGCACATTCAGGTCTGGGACAGAATAAGTAGGTATGTGAATGGTACACTCTCATTAATTCAAACAGCTTAGATTGTGATTTTTATTTGGCATCCTGCTGTGGAACCCAGTCGAGAATACTGAATTGCTCAGCTAAACGTTTTCAAATCCGTGACTCTCCATCTGGTTGTTCAATCAGTATAAAATCCCTGCAAAGAAAACTCCTCTTCCCAAAGTGCACCCCGTTTTCTTGGCTAAAAGTCATTCTGGAGAAATGTGAACAGTTCCCTTTGTTGTTCAGGGAGTTTATTTGCAGGGGAGGGGAAAACCCAACCCTGTAACTATCAACAGCCTTAGAGGTAGCTGCAGGAAGAATTCCCTCATTCTGCATAACACAAGATTGTTGGAAATACTTGCCCACAACAACACTGCATCTATTATTGTACTCGGGAGCATTGGTTTAAAATTTCAAGGCAGCATGAAACGATGGCAAATGATTTCCGGATACAAGGGACAAACATGTAATATCATTCTGTTATAGAAATGCAATGCACTAGAAATTGAACTTATATAGCAAAAGGTCTCCATAAGAAATAAATTGGAAAAACCTCGGAATAAGAAATCCTATGCTACTAGAAGAGTTAGGAGGCTCCACTGTGCATGGCACCCGGGGAACAGTAAAATGGTAAGCACTATGAATGAATAGTGGAATATCCCACGCACAGTCTGCGGGACTTCTGTTCCTCACCAGAAAAAGACCTCAGCAGCACAGAGTCTATCTTCAGTAGATATTAAGAGAGCCTTTCACTAAATCTATAAGCAAGATTAATACTGTTTAAATCTGCTTTTATTGCCTTAGATCACAGGCCATCCATGACTTGGAGAGAGAGGGGAAAGTAAACGTCATAATTATGTTTTCCTTCTTAAAATATGTCTGTGTCCAATCAGAGTATACTAATTTTTTAAGGAAGATCATGTGTGTGGTTATAGGAAAGTGACAGGAGTATAAGGAACAGGTGAGGCTATAATGTTGAATAAAATAAACACAATATAGATAGCCCCAAAATTTGGGTAACTTAGATACTTTTTAATACTCCTGCAGTTGTATTGCATTAATATGCACAAGGATATTTAAGGGGAAATGGTGAATGCCACATTGATTAATGTGAAAGCAGTTATAGCAAGAGGTTAGGCTACAGGTTATAAATGGCCACAGATTCATTCTTTCTCTGTATCTACAACCATTCTTCCTTAATACCCAAATCAATCATTGGACACTCTTTGTTGATGACTATTTTTATCAATAGACTACAGTACCATGAATTTCAGCATGGCATTAGAAGGAAGCTTGCTGCTTCCACTTGGCTCCTCAGAATGTTCCTCTTCTTGGGAAGCCAATTTTAATGTAAGAAACCCAATAGCTACGTGAAGAGGCCAGTCTAAGAGAAAACCACCCTACCTCCAATGCTGAGCACTAATGTGAGTTGGAGTCACCCCAGATGAAAACTGCCTTGTTGAGCCTGTCAACCCCTAAAGCATGACATGCTAACAAATTTGCGTGTGTGCTGAGTAACACTGAAGTCAACATTAGTCCTCTTTTCAGAAAAATAGCACTGCTATGTTGCTGATGCTTTGTAACAAGTAAAATTTCAGAATAACACACAGTAAGAGTTTAATTAATGCTCAATCCCTGCATGAGCTGCTAAAATCAATAATCTGAGAGTCTTATTAAATTCTCCATTTTCACTCCTCTAGTCAATGACCACATCCTCCCGCCCACTCTCTTAATACCGCTTGATTCCAGCCACTGTTCTTCAACCACATGGCCACCACCTCATTCTGAACTTTAGCACTGTTCTGACACCAGACAAAAGTGTTTTCTCCTTCACCCCAGGCCCCACCCCAGCACCTCAGACCCCTGCTCCATCCTCTGTGACTCAACCTCGCATCTGTTCTTCACACCACGGACCATTCTGTTTGCCAAAATTCAAGCGTCCCACATGTCCATATCAAAAATTTCAATGTTTCTCAATAACTACTATAATGAGGTTCAGATTCCGCATTCCAGCATCGAGGGCCTTCATTGACTGACATCCTCAAACTCTCATGTCCATCTAACCACACCAAATGTTCTGCAAAGAACGTCCTCAGACACACTGGGAGCTGGGTGCCTCAGCATTGCTCACCAAACACTGTTCGCTTAGCTCACAACACTCATTCCCTTCTCCATTTAGCTCACTAGTATTCGTTCTTCACAATTCAGTTTAAAGGTGCCCCTTCCAGGACGGCCTTCCAGGTCTGTCTAACTTTGAGACTTCTCTTCTGGGCATCCATAAACTCTTCTTTGTCTTCTTCAGAGTCCAGTCACTTGCATTACTTTTCTTCCTATGTCCATTTAAAATTTAGAAAAAGGTTAAGACCATACCTGACACATACATATTAGACCCCCAATAAATGTTCCTTAAATGAATAAATAAATTGTTGGAGGTAAGCATTTGCATTTATTTATTGAACAATCATGAATGTAATTTCTTGCAATAAGTAGGAAATCGTTTATCTCAATACTATCACATATTCAAATTAGAGGTGAACAAGAAGCTCGTCATAGATGCTCACTCTGATCTGGACCTTGGGAAAAAGAAGAGCTTTTCCTGCTAGGTAGATTATGAATGGTGCTAGCAGAATTCTTGCAAATGTACAGAGATGAGAGAGAAACTGCTATGGATTGGGATGCATGAGTAGACAAATGTGGCTATTTAGAGTGTAAAGACAGTGTGCTAGGTATAGACATGTGGAGGTATAGCGTGAGGAAGACATTACACTTCATTCTGTGGACAATGAGACACATGAAAAGATTTTAAAGAGAAGGAAACATGAATATTACATGTCGGAAAGTTTAAATGTGGAGAAGTGACTACAGTGGGGACAGAAGGTAGAAATGAAAAGTCCTATATAGCAATGCAGGTAGATTCAAGATCTGGAAGCTGAGTCAATCAGCTTTAATAACTGAATGATAGAAAATTAGGAAACAACCTTCCTCAAGACCGAGCAATACCACTTTGGGATATATATCCAAAGGATGCTCAATCGTGCCACAAGTACATGTGCTCAACTATGTTCATAGCAGCTTTGTTTGTCATAGCCAGAACCTGGAAACAACCTAAATGCCACTGGACTGAAGAATGGATAAAGAAAATGTGGTACATTTACACAATGGAGTACTACACAGCAGAAAAAAATAACCACATCTTGAATTTTGCAGGAGAATGGATGGAGCTAGAAAACATAATTTTGAGTGAGATAGCCCAGACACAAAAAGACAATTATCACATGTACTCACTCATATGTGGTTTTTAAACATAAAGCAAAGAAAACCAGCCCACAAATCACAATCCCAGAGAACCTAGACAACAATGAGGACACTCAGAGAGACATACATGGATCTAATCTACATGGGAGGTAGAAGAAGAAAAGATCTCCTGAGTAAATTAGGAGCATGGGGACTATGGGAGAGGGTTGAAGGGGAGGGGAGAGGCAGTGAGGGGATCAGAGAAAAATGTAGAGCTCAATAAAATTGATAAAAAAAAATGACTGACTGATAGCGGGAAAGTCACCTCTCTAGGATATGTTCTAGCTTCTTATGTGGATGATGATCCCAAATTAGAGTATAATTCATTCTTAAGGATTTCTGAGAATTTTGTATTGTATCTGAGTAAAGAACCTTAAAACAGGAAACATGATGTTTTTAAAAGGATGTCCTTTGCTACAAAACAGAATATTTTTGGATTATGTCATTGATGTACAAGGCAATCTCAAACAGTCATTTAAAACATCTGTATCTCAATCTTTGTATCATATACAAAATTCTTTTGTATAAATAAGAAGATAGACCTCCTAGACAATTTAATAAAGTGATTCAAAAGTGGATTTGTCTGTATGGCAGTTTCTGTCTCTTAAGAGACTGATGATACAATCTCAATTCCCTCCTCTCCTATGAAAATATTTTTTTAAAAGAAAAAGATTTAAATGATTTCAAATGGCCCTTTCAGCTCCAAGAACCCATTGGCCGGAGCTACAGTGTCTACCAGGTCAGTGGCTGAGGCTCATCAGGAACCGAGGGATTATGATGGACGTGGGCTGTCTCACGTTAAGCACTTCCTGCTCAGTGAGGCAGTACTTTCCTTTTATTTGTCTCAATCATTTTCTGTCCTCTGTCACATTATTTTCCACTGTACCTACTGTGTGCCAGAGATTATATTAGATACAGGTGAAGCAAACATAAATGAGACAACTCCCTTTTGTCACCTTTACTATCTGTAAACCATATATAGGCCCAAATACATCATCCTATAACACAATATTTATCCTGTACGTGATCCTGCTCTAGGAACCATGCCAGGCTATCCCATTAAACTCGATGGACCTGAGAATAGTAAAACTATACACTGTATAATATATTTATAGTGTATAGCAAGGCAACAAGGTCCCCCGAGAAAGAAAGACAAGAAAACTTGTCATGAGTGTGCCTGGAACACATAGACCATTTGCAAGCTCCCTACTTTGTGACTCCGTTTCTTTGACCAGAAAATAGAGATAATCCATCCACTTCTAATATTCCTTACATGTTAGCATGAGAACTAAATAAAAAAATTAATTACTTCCAGCCCTTAAAATGCACCAAATAAATATTAGGTATTGTTTGGTAGTGCCATATAAAATCGTATTAAGTCTAAAGACTACTGGAATTATTCTGATGGAAATTCAAGTCCCAAGATGAAAGAAAGTAAGCTAAATAATTAAAACAAGCCACACCCTATCATATATACTTAGAAACACTGGAAGTGAAAATGCAGAACAGAAAGATGGGTTCTCGCCCAGGATACAATCTATAAAATGATGGGTTTCTGTCTGTAAGGCTGAATTAAGTGCAAGGGGAAAGGCAACGTGACCTCAACCTGGGTAGGCCAATCTTTAACTTTCTACCCTACATATTTCCCTGTCTGTCTGTCTGTCTATCTATCTATCTATCTATCTATCTATCTATCACCTATCATCTGTCTATTTGTTGAGACAGGTTATCACTATGTAGCCCACAGTGGTCTCAAAGTCATTCTCTTGCCTCAGCTTACAAAGTGCCAGTAAAACGGACCTCATGCTTAGCTTGAAAATGAGTCTGCATCTAGCTACGGTTTTCAGAGGGAATCTCTTAGGCGGTAGGAATCAGGCCTCTCCTAAGGCTTATGCTATCAGACATGTTCTTGTCAAGCAGGGCACTTCTGGGCCCCAGTTTATCTGATGCATACCAGTTTCAACAGCAAAACCCTTTGCTAACCTCCTCTGCCATTTTGAAAAAATTGTTGTCCAGTGCCAGGGACTGAATCAGAGCTTTGCACGTGACAACAAATGCTATACCAAATGGCCCATGTGCCAAGCCTCCATTTGTTAATCTTGAGAAGTCAGTTATGATGGAGTTCATTTATCTGTGTCCAGAAACACTTGTTCAATCTGCCCCTGATTAGTGAGGGTAATTCTTTTGCTGCTTCTGGGCTATAGAAAAGAAGATAAAAGAAAACACAGAATTTTTTAAATTATGATTCTCCTTTTAGTTCTCCAAAGAGAGAATGAACATTAGAGACACATAGACTTTCTCTGAGGGGAGACCTCAGCCTTCCTCATGGGTTGCCTTCCTCAATTCTTCTCCATCTCCTCCTCCACCCTATCATCATCATCATCATCATCATCATCATCATCATCATCATCATCATCACCATCACCATCATTATCATTTTCTTTTGTGGTTCTGAGCCTTATGAATGACAAGCAGGTGCTCTCCCACTGAGCTATATTGCTGGCTCTACCTTACGGTGTGAGACAGGAGCTTTCACAGGAGTGCACTAATTTGACCACACCCTCCTGTCTCCGCCTCTCTAGTGATGTGATTGCAAGTTTAGACCCACAGATATCTAGCTTTATTTTAAGTTTCATTATTTTCTCTTTACTTTTTAAAGTTATTTTATGAGTTGTGAGTGTTTTGCCTTCATGCTGTGTTTGCCTGTGCACATGTGCCTGCAGTGTTCATAAAAGGGCTGGTGCTGGGAACAGAACCAAAGTCCTCTGCAAGGGCACTGAAATTCAGACCTTCAAGTTTAGCACAGTTCTTTACTGACTGGGCCATCTTCCAGCACCTTTAACTAGATTTTTTTTAATGTCCAAAAATAATGTTTGTATAATCCATAATGAATTAAGCCCAAAATGTTTAAAAGAGGGCAGGTCTGGCTGGAGAAGACAGATCACGAGGAACACATCCTTGGAGGCCGTAAATTGACCAGGCCCCTTCCTCTCAGCGCTACCCCTCTGTTTGCCGGCCTTCAAAAGGGGAAGAACCTCCTAGAGGATGCCTGCTTTGCCTCAGGCCCAGAACCATCACAGACAAGGACTGTGTGCTAAAACCTCTGGATCCATAAGCAAAATAAATGTTTTCTTTAAGTTTACTTGGACATCAAATACAATGTATATTTTTAGGAACCTTTTAGGGCCTGACTGAGGAACACAGCTGACTCTGAATCACAATAAGTACCTTTTATTGTGAGTTGTAATTTTGTAAATCTGCGAGAATCTCTTTGCAAAGGCTAGTCTATGTTGCTGAAGATCTGAGTCCCAGGCAACCCCACAAGTTCAGTAAGTCACCACATTCTCAGCAGCACAGTCCAAGGTTTTCAGTTACTTTGCATCAAATGTTTTCTTACACCTAATCTATATTTTTTTATTTTGGGATATTAAAAAAACTAAAAGTACATCATCTCTTGGGAATTAACTCTTCTTTTTTATTAAAGCTACAAATCACCAGCTACTAGCTGGTGACTGAAATTAATATCCCAGTGCCTATACCATTTCCACTTAACTTCCAATTCCTCAGAACTTATGGAGTGAAAAGGTGGCAGAATTCTGCTTTGAGTTTATAAAATACAGTTTCTAAAATTTCCACTCCTGCTCTCTAATTAGATTTAACATATATGCAGATACGAACAGTACAGAGCTTAAAACGTTTGGAACTTTTATGTGCCTGGGGTCGTCATTACTCCCAAACTTCATTCAGGGTACATTAACATTTATTAAGCACTTACTATGCTTTCCAGGTAGTGTCTTGAAGGAGGGAAGGAAAGGGAAAGAAACGAAGAGGTAACCCACTGCTAAACCCTGCAGCTCCTGGTCCTCCTCAGGAGGGCTGTAAGCCGAGCACGGACAGTCTCTGCGGTACTATTAGCATCCCACGAATGGAAAAGGCCGTAGACTCTGCCAATCTTCCTTCAGCTGGCCTGAAGTTCATATTTTACCATTGCTACTTCTAAATCTCTGGACTGCTACAGCTTTTCTAAAGGCCACACAATATCCAGCATGCCCTCAATGAGAATCTCCTATGAGATAATTTTGAGTTACAACTGAGTTTTCTTATCCTCCACTCTTTCCATGCTAATTTATCTGGTCACATGGAGTAAGGTCTTGGCAGCACTCAACAGACCCAAAGCTTGTCTTCAAGAGCCTGGCTGTGCTTCAACCACCAGGCTAATGATATGACACCCATCTTAAAAGAGTTCTCCAAGCTACAGTATGCACAGCCGGACTCTGATGCTGTGCCTGTCTACCTGAGCAACAGCCTGACTCTGAATGCTGTGCCTGTCTACCTGAGCACAGTGTAATATTTTTTAGAAGCAAAGAGCCTCACATAGAAACTGCCCAGTGCCTACACAAATCATGACTATTAGTGGAATAAACCCCATTATTTCACAACTATCATTCTTTTAACACCCAGCCTATTAGCTTAACCAGTCTTACCTCTTCTTAATCTGCTCCAATGTACCATACCATAACCATAGTTGAAACATCACTTACAAATCTAGCTAAAGACCCTGGAGGCCAGTTTATCACTTCCAAGTACAGTTACAATGGTTGCTGCATCTACCTAATCCTGTGTGTTCACATATTTCTCTCACTCATCTCTACCATTTTTAGTTACAAGGATCAATAAAATAAAAAATAATTTAAGCTTTCTTCCCAAAGGACAAATGTGGATGTATTCACATTAAAAGAGATCCCCATGTGTAGTCCTAAATGCTGAAAGAGTAAAATTCAGATGGTTTTAATGTCAATGAATAAATGACTTGCTTCTAAATGATGAAATGTCTGTCACTAACTTAAACAGTGCTTCCTTCGGCTCCTGGTACAGGATTTTATCTATCCACACTATCATTTTTGAAAACCTGGGGCCAACAATTATGGCAGCTGAGCGAGCCCCATCAAGGGAAATCAATCGTAACCAAGCTGAAGGAGCTCACATCTGCGTTTCTTCCAAGCTGAATCACAAACAGTCCACGCCCATCATGATCCCTCTTCAAATAGCTTCTTCATTTACCTGTGCGGCGCTTCCTGCAGGTAAGGAAAGGGCTTGACTGGATGAGCTATTACCTCATTAGGGCTTGTGAGGAAACTGAACCGACTGGAATGCTTTTCATGGTGATCTCCCAGCCCCCTGCGCATCCTCTCTCCATCTGCAGGACCCTCACCACCATTGGTGCTGTTTGTCTTTTCTCAGTTTCCTTGTTGACCAAGACAGACAGATAAGCCCTTTAGATGATCATTAACACCCCGCATTAGCTTTCAAAGCCACTGACCACTTTTTCGTGGTTGGCGACTGATGTGGGATGGAAAAGGCCACTGTGTAAATCAAGAACTGAATCACAGATCAGAACCTCTTTGAGCAGATGCAACTCTCCCAAAGGCTCCCTGGGAAGCACTTTTTAAAGGATTTCATCCTTAGTCCTGTTCAAACCACTTGTGACTTGTGAAGTAAGCTCTATTCTCATTGGTTGGTTGGGAGATCGAGAATAGGCATGCACGGTGGATTTTGGTTTTGTTCTTAAATGAACTTTGTTTTCTGCTTCCCCTTTTGAGAATACCAAGAAGAAAGATTACATGATTTATAAATTTGATATCCCAGAGACTTGTACATTTTTCGCCAAAACATCCCAGTGAATGCCTGCACAGAGGAGAGCAAAGCCTTCCCTGTACCTTGTTGGGGCTCACTTCTAGAACTGTGGTTGCAGATACATGAGCCCAGCCAGAGCTCCCTTGATGCTATAAGATGCTCTAACAAGGAGAGATGCTTTCAGAGCTGGAGAAAAAGCAGAATTAAGGCTGGGGGAGGGGTTTGGTAAGTATTTGCTTCACTCTGGGGCCCTGCTAAGTTTTCTTTGGCTGGTTGATTAAAAGTCTGTTCCTTAACAAAACCTTGTGATTGTGTGGTAGCAATCACTGTGTGTAAGTCAGAGAGATGCTGCATCTTCATCCTTCCTCACTATCTCCTGCTCTAAGAGCTAAAGAAGAACTCCCAAGAGTGATACTGAAGGGGATAGTGAAGGCTGGGGCAGATTCCTTGGGAAAACACAGTGGTTCTCTTGCTGCCTAGGCTTATGTGTGTGAGCACTCACTCATCTAAACCTACTGAGTGCCTTCATGATCCTCACAAGGGAAGAAATACAATGTGGTTGAAGGCAGTCAACAACACGAGTCATGTCAATGTAATTGTGGATTGTGAAGGAAATTCGACAAGAAGGACTGAACAAAGAAGAGGGGCAGAGACAGGCAGAGGAGTGCAGATAGACTGGGGTGTCTGCCAGTGGGAAAAGCAGAGAACACATAGAGAGCCGGAAGAAGAAGCCAGGCAGAGCACCCACAATGTTTGAGCCATAGGGCAAGAAGGTGTACAAATACTCCAAAACCCAAGGCCCAGAGAAAAGAGGGTTGTTGTTGGCTCACATTTCAATTGCCTGAAAGATTCCCTGAGAACAACGGGTAAATGGAGGAAGAAAACTAAACAATAAGCATGCATAGGTTAACTAAATGTGTTCTTACTCTAAATCAACCTGTGCTTTCAAACATGTCCTTCAGAGATGATTGCTAGTATTTTCTTATGAGGACTCAACATGCTCAACATATCACACACACACACACACACACACACACACACACACACACACGTGTCCTCAGGAAAACGCTACAACATGGTTTGAGAGGTTTGTCTTTACCAGTGTTTTAGCTTATTCTCTCAGACACACCCTGGTGACAGCATGCATTAAGCCATAGACAAACACTGAGAATGGAATCCCTTCTTGCCTTCCTATTCCTTGAAGAAGTCTTCCCACAGCAAGGCCAACTTTAAATGTAAGCAGATCCATGTATGGCAGCAAAGCAGCTCTGCTGGGAACAGAGCAGCCAGCGCCCCAGGCAGTAACCAGGATCCCACAGGAATCTCCTGGTGCAGCGCTCTAATTTGGCACCGTTTCCTTGCTGCAGGATGACAGAGCTCCTCAGAAGGCAAGGTCCACCTTGATGGTGTCCTGCGCGAAGTTCGGGCCCCTGGAGCCCCGGCGAACACGTAGGCCCTGGGTTCTGCTGTGACCGGTTCAGCTCAGCCTCCACAGAATCACACGGGCTTGCTTCTGCCTGCTTGATTGGCTTTGTGTTTCCAATACATAGTAACAAACAATCAATTGGGTCAGTGCACAGACGGTCCCATTTGATCACCAAGATCACATCTGGTTATTTTACTTATTTAATCACCAAACAGAATCAACTGCAAAGAATTTGGGCTCATCGCATAAACTTCCAAACAAAATCTGACAAAAACCAGTCGGTTGAAGGTGTGTATATGTCCAACCATATGATGACTAAAACATACATTTACAAAACAATGGCTTTGGAGTCTTTCTCTCATGATATGGAATGAGATCCCTTGGGCAAGCTCTAGTTCACTGTTCTCATTTTGTATTTCTGAAAGGTTTTGTGCTGAACTGTTTTATATACATTAATATAATGCATTCTTTGATTTATGAATGTTTGTAATCAATACGAATCTCTCAAACATGGCCCTGGAATTTCACAGAACAGCTTTGCTTAAAAGTGAGGTTTTTCTTACAAATTCTGTGTTTCTCTTCTAATCTGCAACAACTTTTAGTAAACCTAAATTTGTGGTCAGAGTCATTCACAGAAAAACAGAAGAAAAGTCATGTTCGCCTATTTTTAAGAAGTAAGGAGATGGCAGCTTATTTTCTTCCTAATCAGAAAGCTTGGAAGCCGAGGGACGGAATGTAAACAGGGCTGTTCCATCGTGCATACTTGCTTTGTGAGGGACTTGGCTGGAGTGTGACTGAATATGTTCACGTGCACTCCTTGGTCAGACGGCATTCTTCTCAAAGGCCTCTGTCAGGTAAGCATGATTTATGCTCCCTTTTCTCTTAGCCACAGTCACCTGGCTGTCTACCTAAATCTCCCAGACGTGCTGTCTTCAGGTTACCTTTCTCAGTCTCCCAGAACCCAGGCTCGCCTCCCCCCTCACCTTTGCTGCACCTTGTGGTCCCATACGAAGAAAGCCTTTTTTTTTTTTTTTTAAAACACTGAAAAGACAAATGGTTTATTTTCGGGGAGGGGGATTATTTGATATATATTTAGTATAGAATCCAACTTATATTTTATTAAGCTCACAAAAAATGTATTTGGAGGGTACATTAAAACCTTTTTTAAAAATAAGCTCCATTAAAAACAGTGAGGAAAAGGTACAATGAATAATCAGGGACTTTGCACAATTCCAGTCCCTGAGAACTATAAGGAGCACGGACATCTAGTTTATAGCTGTTGAAATGTCATTTTTGTATTCAAGACTCTCCCACACCCTTTCTAACAAGACCTTCTTTGCTAGTCATTGTACACACAGAATGACCAAAGTCAGCTCTAAGACAATCACCTTGGCTATGTGCAAATGCACTTTCTTTCTGACATAGTCTACAGAACGGGAATCAGCATGCGATTTTAAAATGTGTCCTCCGAAGCACTTACTGTGGTTTCATAAACATCATACCAGTGTATGGCCAAATTTGAAACCTGTTATTGGCAACAGTTTTAAATTAATAGATTAAATCATAATTTTTCACATGTCTAAACTAGTTTTGAGTTGAAAAAAGAACCAAAATGTGTTGCAAACAACTGACTGTTCTTTTCATTGTTTACTCCTAAATTAAAAAGAATGAAACTACAAGGTCTTACATCCCTGAGATTAAAAAAGTTACTAACCTGGAGTGTAGGTTGAGATTTTTTTTTTTAGAACATGGTAGACTTATAAACCAAACCTCCTAAAACTAAGAACCCATGGTGAAAATGACAGTGTTTTAATTTTAAAGGCATGACTAGTGTCCCTTTACAGATGCCAAAATCAAACAGAAAACAGTGATGTTCCCTGCACTTTAAAATTGCCGTACAGAGTTAATAGCCTGGCTATTTTTCTTTTAAGAAAATAAGTTGCAAAGTTTCAAGTTGATTACACAACATCTTACCATGTAACATATCAGAACCGATGAATTTAATCACTCTGTGGTCTGGGTTGAATTCAACACCGAGATCTTTTTATTGAACACAACAACAAAGCATTTCAAACTTACAGATGCCCATCTTTGAAGTCGGATAGAGCCCTGACCATACCGTGATTGTCTGATACTGGAAAAGGACAAAGTACAGAGTACAGTATCCACTCGGGATTTGGGCTGATCTGAGAAACTCAAGGAGAGGGCTGCGAAGGAACTGCAGATACAGAATCACTGGAGAGGTCATTTGATCTTGCTTCTGAGACGGAGTTTAAGGACCTCTGTTTCAGATTAAAGAGCACTTCACCCCGTTCCTTTTCCTCCTTACGCACAGATACTTCTGCAGAACCAAAGAAACAAATGAGTCTGAAGTAACAGAATGATGCAACCGCGACGCGGCCGCTAGCACAGAGCCCAGAAGTTCCTCAGACAACTAATAATCCAAGCTTTCCCAAGAATACTGACAAGCAGGAACGTCAAACCCCTGGAAGACACACAAAGGTCTTCTCTGCAAAGCACACTGATGGGGAGAGCCGCCAACTGACCGTAATATCCCATAAAGCAGAGGAAAGACTCTCAATTTTAGAAATCTATTCATTGCATTATTTTAAATACATGCTTTAAGAAGTCCACATCTTACGACTTTTCTTGTTTGCAAGTTACGCAAACTTGTGCTGAGAAAATATCGACTATGTATTTGACATTAAAACACAAATACTGCAGTAACAGCACTGGCTTTTAAAAATACCAAAGTAACTCCATCATAGAAATTCCAATAGAGTTCATGCAATTTTGATATACATCCTCAATCACTGGTCCTAGCATTTAGATAAATGATCTTATTTTATTGCTTAATGCTTTGAATGTGTTTTCTAGCAAGAATTTCTTTGTTTCGTTAGGGAATGAGGTTTTTAGAGTGTCTTTTCCTATGTTCTTTAGAATACCTAAAATTAAACATTTTTTATTCATATAAATGTAATTTTTGTTCATATAAATATAATTACTTTTGCTTAGAGAATAATTTCACTCTATTCTTCAATAATATTTAAAATATTAACTACTAACATTGAAAATCTCCCACTTATTTCAAGAAACTCATAAAAATTGGGAACCCTTTACGAAAAGTGTGGAGTAAGTATTTAAATGCATATTTTCAGAGGTTGCTTCCTACCTGACTGCTCTTCCAAGTGAAGGTTTGCCTGAAAAATGTTGGGAATCTCTCCAAAATTAAGCTAAAGTATAGCTAGATAGAATCAGACAATGTACATCAAGTTATGTGTACAACACCAAGGGATAAATGACTCTATTAATTTAAGAAATAATTCTACAATTAAAAAAACTGAGAAAAATCTTGCCCTTGATGCTTTGGAGTTATTTTAGCACCACTTTCGATTTATTTATGTTATCAAGGCATTTAATTTTCAACTTTTTAAAGTGTGATTCATCCTTTTATGATCAGCACTAAATTTACAAAAGTTGAATGAGATAGGAAATTTGCTTTGTGTGACTAGAATTCAATGGGACAGCACCCACTTTTATGACTTTATATGAAATTTCAGCAATAAAAATTCTCCTGGAAATATTTTTTTATTAAATACAGTGAAAATCCCAGGAACAAAGTAAACAAACATAAAAACATTGTAGGTGCAGGTAAGAGTTACTAAGGAAGCTGAGGAGGAAGAACTGTCATGAGCAGGACAGGAGCAGGAAGCAGAGCCGTGCTGGCACCTGGTGGAAGCAGACGGTACTACAGTTGTTCGCTTTTGCCCAGAGGCTTGTTGTGGAAAATGGGTTTAATTTTTTTTAATCTAGGCTTTTTATCACACATAGTTGAACGGGGGGGGGGCAATAAAAAGTATTTGGTGTGGTTTGTTTTAGTTATGCAACAAAATGTTATAATTTTAATTTTCAGCAAGGACAGAAAGAAAACTTGGAAGGGTGGAAGTATTGGAGAGGAATATAACCAACTGTGAAAAAATATCACAATAGATATAAGGATCATGCAACTTCTTTTTTCTTGATATGTTTTGTCAAACAGGAATACATTAGTCTTTTTTAAATCAAGCAAAAAACTATGAAATGAAATGACATTTTAAGTCTTGTCTGTATCTGGTCATAAATCAAACACTACTTAAAATTCCAGTTAGGACTAATCTAGGAGTTTTAAAGTTACCAAATGCTACATACAGAAGTACTGTTCCTTCAAGACATGCTAAATAGGAAAAACATAAATCTGAGGCCCACGCCACCCGCTCCTCATCCTTTGGGAAGGGGAAGGGACGGTTCTATGGAAAGTCCCTTCTGCTCAGAGGTGGAGAATGGTAGAGATGTAAAGCCATGCGGCTCATCAATTCGAACCACGCTATGGTCCCCTTTAACTGAGGACATCTATGGTTTCCCGAAGAAAAGGTTTTAATGTAAGGATATGGATGCTTAGTCCATGGTCCCCCAAAGTTTTCCAAGTTCTAATCTACACCTAGAGCTGTTAGCATTCTTAGGATGGGCGATAGCTATTTTATGGAGCTACTGGAGGGTCAAATCATACTGAAACTTGCATTGTGATAATTTAGGAGTCAAGTTTCCATAACCGAATATTGACTTCGATCACTAAACACTAAGTGTTTCACTATCGGGTCTAGATTTTCTAGGTTCAACAAGCACTTACCACTTTAGACAGCTGCTTGCTTAACTTTGGGTTCATACATGAGAAAGTTTTGGAGGTACATTCGTTCCCGGGGATAAGCTTTTCTTCGTTGTCTTTAATTACAGTCCTACCCACAGCATTAAGCTGAGACCTCACACCAGCGCGCTCATTAGCGTTACCCCATACACCCAGGACGTGTAGAGCTTCAATAACAAATGTAGTTTACATCATTGGGTTTGTTTAATAGCATATTTAAAACATCTAGGAGTTTCTTTCAGAACATACAAAGTATTCTAAACACCATGATATCAGAGGGCTGGTTCTGCTCCTGAGGTCCCTGCTCCACCTCAAAATTTAAGAACCTATTACTGCCTGTAAATTTGGTTAGGGTGAGAGCCAGACAACCCGCACATCTGCCCGGAGCCTGCCCATTTGACTCTGCAGCTCACGCAGTACCCGACTTGAGAGCACCGCCAAGTCTAGTCACAAAGGCTTCTTGAGAGCTGCAAACAGGACATGAGATTTACACTTTCCAGCCATGCTTTCCAGTGAACACAAGCCTCGCTCTCAAAAAGCAGGCCAAGAAACCTAGTCCCATCTTTCCTTCTAGCAAGGATGATTGATTGAGTGGACAATTACTGTAAAAGACTTTACATCAAAGATGAAATTATCACTACTCCATCTGTGAGAAAATAAATGCAGCAGAAAGAAAGGAAAAGGACTGATCCTATTGCAAATGGGAATGAAGGGTTTCTTCCAAAGGATGAACTAACTACAAGTCCCGTTCCAGGGTCATCACAGAGCCATTGCCCCTTGTCCACCTCCTTTCCGAAGAGTGGCCAGAGGTGAGTCAGTTGCTAAGATGATATTCTAAAACGTGTCCACATGTGGGCTCCAACCCAGGCTCCATCCCAGGCTCTGAAGGCCAGCTATGGAAGAAGAGAGTGCAGCTTCCCCTGCATAGTTCCCAAGGGTCTGGACCTCTGAAGGCCAACCATGGACGAGGGGATATACAGCTTCCCCAGACTGGCTCCCAGGGCCTTTAGGTCCAATCATAGGCCAGCCATGGAGCAGGGAAGCGTTTCTCTGGACTGGATCCTCAGGGAATGGCCAGGCTTGAGGATGCCAGCCATCGAAGAGGGGATGTGGCTTCCCCATACCCTGTGGGATGAGGACAAACCAGAGACAGGAAGGACACACATGTGGCAAGTAGCAAGACAAAATTATAGTCACAGCTGGCTTAGAGGGATTATTGTGGGAGTCTAGATGACAGTACCTTTAGGCTGGAATAGGTTGGATTGGAGAGTGTCACGGAAGACTCTGTAAGGCAGAAGCCTGGGCCTTGAGAAATGGCTAAGACTTACATAGACTGCACTGGAGAAAAAAGCATACTGCCCTGAGGACCCTTTGCAAATGGTAACAAGACTTTCTTACATCACAAGGCAGACAGACTGAGGAGACAGGAAAAGATACCATCACTTCCCTACTTATTATGTGCAAAGGACATTTATCAAAGTTTCTAAGGTCACGGACATCACGTATGGCACCTTTAGCAAAGATAACTTCTTTGTTTTAGCTCCCCTCACCCACCCAAAGGCCACACCATCTCTTGTCCTTTGATCCCATGCAGTGAGCAATTCTTCAGAAGACAAACTAAGGCACAGACCTCAGGCTTGGCACCCTGAACTTAACTCTCTGTCTATAGCTGATTCTCCCACCATTTTACAGTTGTGTGAGCCCATTCTAATTTCCAAACAGAACATGCTTTATCATAAAAGTCCAGCCAAGCAGCCCTGGTTTGCTGAGAACATGCTAAGCCCTGTTTGACTCTCCATTTCTCTAGCGTTGCTCTCTTACTTGCATAAAGAACACTTCATGAGCTTCATCTGCTGATAAAAACAAAACATGGAATGCGTTTCAAATTTGCATGTGACCCTTGCATGTTGATTTCTGGAACATCCAATGTCAGCGCATGTGCACCTGAGGCAAGCACTCTAGTATTGCCTTACAAGCAAAGGTCTCGGGATGACCAAAAGTTCAAGACAGACAAGGCTTTCCCCTGACCCAAACTGATATCTTTATATTTTTAACGTTTACCAACAATATGTAATTCTATGGGTAGATAGGAGCAACAGTTAAACCTGCAAAGTTTTACCTTTTGTATATTTAAATCTGGCAATGACATTAACGCTCACCTCTGCCAACTCTATAAATACAGCTGCCTTCCTGGTATAATCAGATTCAAGAGAAAGATCTGCTGCATTCCGGGAGGTGAAGCTTTTCTCCCATAAATCTTCATCACAGACACGTCATCATAATTCTCAGCTCGCCAATTAGCTAAAATTCAAGTAACAAGTCTGTTCAACCTGGCAATGCCACGAGAGATGGCCTCCCCAGTAACCGCAGAGGTGCTTCTACTTCAGAACGAAATCCAACTTGAAATATCGTGGAAGTGAATTATTGATTCAAACCAACCTGTGCTCAGACCAGATTTTCATATTTTTCTCTGCGTTCATTTCACACAAATTTCCATTTTTCTCCCTCCGTCTTGCAAGAGTTCGACTTTGGGAGCTATTCCTCTTTAGCCATAACTTTCCTAAAACTCTGAGAACTTGGTTCAGCCCACGTGCTGCCGCCCTCCTCAGTCCACTCCAATGTGACGACAAAGGTTCTAAGTCACTTAGTGCTTTAGCTACAGCTTTGACTGCAGGCTTTGGAGAGTGCCTGCAAGTGATAATGAGATGCACAGAGAAGGGAGGAAGAGCCTGGTGCATCTACCGCCACCCCACCTTTCAGCTGTGCACCAAGGAACAACAAACAAGCATTCTTGTCGCAGAGTTTCACTGGAAATGGGGCAGAACTTGTGTATTTTAACAACTTTTTACACTAGGGTCCACTAGGGCATTTATTTTGTTTTTAAAAAGAAAGCCAGAGAAACTTCATAATTTTAACTAAAGGGCCTTTCAGCCTCGAAGACAAAAGGCACACTTCTGCTTCACACCTGAGGCCGAGTCTGGGGTGTGTACAGGTGGATGGAGGGGCTGGACTCACAGATGGTTTGTCTTTGGCCAGCTTGAAGCAGCTGAGTTCTTTCCAGAGCTGCAATCATTTATTATCCAGTGAATAAAGTCTGGTTTCTTGCCCCTCGAACACAGTGGTGGTCCTCAGCTATGATTTACCATGTCTGCTCCGTAATGAATGGCTCACACTGTCATAAAAGGTTCTCCTTATATACAGACGCACACCTCTGATGATGTTTTCAGCCTGATTTACTTTTGTGTCACCAAACCCAGAGAGTTTGGGTCAGCTGCGCACACTTTCTCTCTCCAACGTGATGCTCAGAGCATAGTAAGCAATACATTGAGCATGTATAGCAAAAGCAGTGTGGGTTCTATTAGCTTAGAAACCTGATATTCATTTTTCTCCCTAGTAGCAACCGTTTTTAATGACTTAAAATCATTGCACCCCAAACACATTGAAGGCATTTCTCTATTCTGAGCAATATGTGTGTGGAAATAAATAACGAAATCTTCTCGAGAAGTTTGAATATAGCAATCCAGAGGTCCTAATTCCTGTGTATATAATTACAACTTCAAATCTACAGTACTAGGCATTTAACTCCAAACACAGCTAGAAGCAGTGTTAAATGTGCAACACTCCTAAGACACAGGGTGGGTATAGAAGTCAGAAGCTGCACTTTTGCAAACTGCACCCCAATCACCTGGGATAATAAAATGATTTCAACAAGATTTATACATGTTCCTTATATATGTACATGGCCATGAGTTTAGATGCTAAGTTCAGAGAGAAGCGTTTTTACTTAGCTTATTGCCCTCAGCAGGGAAGAGTTACAAATCTAGCCTGGGTAGTTTAACATAACTGAAAAGTTTAAAGAAAACTATTCTGTAGTGATAAGCAAATGGGAATGAAATATATAACAGAGAATCATCTAGGAAAAAAAAGCCTGTGTGAAGACAGTGGAAAGCTAAGTATCTAGGAAAATATCCCAAGATAATCAACACGGGAAAGATGAACAAAGTCCCTAGAGGGAGTCACCTCATGACAGAGAGTTGGACTGCCCAGTTCCCCAGGTCTAACGCTAAACTGCAACTATGTCACCCACTAGCCACAGGTGTCAACTGATTGTCTAAAATGTGTCTTGGAGTATGGCTAGTCTGAACTGTGATGTCCTCTGGGAAATAACTTTCAAAGACACAACACTAAAGACAAACTGCAAAACACCTTATTCATATTTTAGTTGAATACATGTTGTGTTAAATTTTTTAATTGATTATAGGAGGTGAAATTGTAATCACTTTCGTCTGTTTATACTTTTCAATGTGGCGACCCAAAAGTTAAACTGGGAAATGTGACAAATCTGTGTTCTATTTTATGAACAAACTTGGCCTGGAGACAGCCCAAACTGTCACAATTACTGAGTGTAAACTTACAAAGCATGTTGTCCACACATCTGACAGACAAGGAAAACAAGGCTTAGCTAGACTGGGTAGTGGGCTCTGCACTGGCTCCTAACCAGTTGTGGGTTCTCTCAGAGGCTAGCGTCTGATTGTAAACCCAGGTTTTCTCCCTTGAGCATGCCATAAAGGAGACATGATACTGTATTTCAAAATCCACACTCCAGGCACTTTTCTTTCAGACAGTTATGGAACAGGGAACCATCTCGTCTTTTGACAGGAAGGACCTTGCAAGTTGACTTACAGTCACCTTGTTAAGTCATTTTCTTTGCCCCTCGGCCTTGGTAATGACACCCCAGATATGCTGTCTACATTCTGTGAAAATTATCTGTATCTCAGTGAAGGATTTAATACCCTGTGGTTATTTATAAATTGAAAAAGATTGTTATCTGATGATTCTTACATGTCCACTGATGGATAAATTGATAAATAAAATGTGTTATATATCTACAACAGGATATTATTTAGCCATAAAATAACAAAATCCCATCATTTGTGTCAACATGGAGAGAACTGAAGATCACTTGTGCTGATGCTCAAACCAATGTAGGATGAGCTTTAAAGTCATCCTTAAACATGGTAGAGATGAAGGCCTTTCTTCATACTGCAGTCTTTCTCAGGAAGGCTCTGTCTTCCCATTTTCCCCCATCTCCAATTCCTTGTCAAGACCTGACCTTGCATGCAGCCAAAGGGCTTCTCTCTTCTATGCTATGTCCACATCTACAAGACAAACCTTTTCTTTTAGTAGGCAGGGTTTTAATTTTTATTGTTATTACCAAAATATCAAGTTTTGTTTATAAACAAAAATCTACATATTTATATATATGGCAATGTCTATGCATAGAGTCCTATTTTCTGGTGGTCTAGAGTGAAGTCGAGACACTAAGTGGGAGGAATAAAAGCCAGTTAACCCTCACCTTCTATGATTCAGTGTTCAGTGTGGGTTTGGACAAACTATCTAAGGGGAAATAGATAACTGTGGATTTCTATTTTTTAAAGGGAGGGGTATCTGGCCCTATTTGCCTTCAATATATAGAAAGAAACTGTATTAAACACAGTTAAACAGTTTTATGAAATACATCTCAGAAATTTTGACATGCTAATATACAGTCCAACTCTCCAGTGTGCAGAGGTCTCCAAATCTATTTAAACCATATAAACCTCGTTATCAAGGAATATCTGGAGAGACCAATATCCTCAGAACATACTTGCATACTTAGACCATGAAAATTCATTGTCAAAAAGGACCAATTATTTTATTTAGCTAATTATCCAACAAACTAAGTGGCTTACTAAGGACTGCATTGTACCCTCCTCTATTAATTCATCTTTATTGAATCTCACCCCATCAATATGACTATATTTGGAGATAGTAGCTATAAAGAAATAATTAAGGTTAAGTGAGGTCATAGCACAGGACTCTGACCTGATAAAATTGACATATTTATAAAATGAGGAAGAAATGCCTCAGGTCTTTTTCTTTCCAGTTGACAGCACAAAAACTTTGAGATCTGTGAGTCAAGAAGAGACTACACTCAAATACACTCATCCAGAATCTTAATCTTTGGAATTCCAGCCTCCAAACCTATGAGAACATAAGGCTTTCAGTCTCCGGATTTGGTTCCAGCAGCTCTGGCAAACTAATTGCTACTATTCCCATGTTTCGGATGACAGCAATGACCAGAAGACACAGTTCCAGGTCACAGGCAGTTTACCCTTTAGATCAAGGGCATGTTGAAAACTCGCAGCACCATCTAGTGTTACACTAATCAATTTCTTGAATTAGGAACAGCTAATTCAAGTTCCTTGCTCCACATCCTAACAGCCGACCCTCAGTTTTGTTACCGAGGATGCTACAACCATTTTGTGAATCCTCACCTGAACAACGGGCCAACTGGATTTCTTGCTTCTGTTCACCCTTGTCATGGAGTTTGGGACTGCTTCAACCATGCAGTCACTTTCTATGCTCTCCTTTAACTGCCCTGCAGAAGCCCGAACGTCCTTCGATTTCTCAGCACTGTTTGTAATGGCCACACTCTGAGTTCTTCTGCTCAATCAGTCTCCAGGGGAAATGAAGCCAACTGAAGCTAACACCATCGACCACACCCTCCTGAGGAAGTCTTCTCAATCTATACCCAACAAGTGGACTTGGTGACTAGGACACAATTAGGCCACTACTGCTCAGTCCTTCAAACTCACTGAAGAAGAGTAAGCATTTGACTTGTCCCTGCCATTACTAAACCCCCAAACAACAACAAAGCCAGCAACCCAAAGTGTAACAGTTACATACACCAAGCGCTAATTATAATTCTATTTGTAAAGCAGATTTAGACAAAATAAGCCCTTATAATTGAATGTGAATATTAGACAACTGTAGGAGGGTTCATCTGTATTTCTGTGCTTTGATTGGTTAAATAAAGACTCTGCCTGGCTTGTAATATAGGTCAGCCCTTAGGTGGGCAGAGTAGACAGAACGGAAGTTCTTGGAGGAGAGAAGGAAGTGGCCAGTCGCCAGGAGGCTCCCGTCACAGATGGATGCAGGTTAGACCTTTCCAGTAAGTCACCAAGTGGTGACTTACAGACTTTTATAATGTGTTAGTTTATGAGGTGAGGGCTAATCAAGAAGAGGCTGGTGATGATGGGCCAGGCAGAGTTTAAATGAATACAGTTCTCATGTGGTTATTTCGGGCATAAACAAGCAACCAGCTGCTGAGCGGGCCTGAGGCTGGGGGCTGGGAGCCAGGCACTGGGAAAACAACCCTCACCTCTCTCCCCTAATTACAACAGACAACTATGTAACAACTTGCAGAATTTAGACCTTGCTGATAGGTTACATCATTTAAGAGTGCTGCCCACATCCTTTGTCTTAAACACAAACCTCCTTCGGCTCCTGTTTTCATACACTGAGATTTTCACACATTTTGATCACACTAACCCTGCCCACCCCTCCCCGAATGCACCCTACCTACCTATTCCTTTCCCACATACCCAACTTTATGTCCTCTTTTTTTAATTGGGTCCCCATTTGTCCTGTTCGCGTGCTCTTGAGTGTGGAGTCATTCGGGGGAGTGTGGTCAAGCTACCAGGATCCACATCCTGAAGGATAACAAACCCTCCATCTCCCAGCCGCTGTCACTTGCCATTAGCTCTTCACTAGTGGTGGAAGCTGTCACCTTCTCCCTCTGTGCTGGGATTTCATCTGGCTTCAGCTTGCACAGACTTCCTTTATGATCTAGCGCCCAGAGTTGGTCTGTTGCACTAGCGATGTGGCTGGGGCAGGGAGAAGAAACATACTACTTTCTCTTTGCACAAATCTGTCCACTCGACAAAATAATTTTATTTAAATATTTGTGCAAGGAAGAGGATTTTTGGTAAAGAATTATTTGGTAAAACACAAACAATTTAAATATTTAAACACTTAAACAATTTATTTGCTAGAGTAATCTAGTGTAGACCTTAGGTAGCAATCTTTAAAACACCATACACAGGCCGTGAGACTGTTTCTTCATCCTCAAACTAATGGAAATGATTATTTAACCTACAAAATGCCCCTAAACACCACAACCGAATAAAATGTTTTTCCTTGTAACTTAAACTGTAACCCTATTTTTAAAACTCATTCTCTATTATATTTTTGGAATTCTACATTTTAGGTAAATCAGTATACAGTATGAAAATAGGCTACTTATACTTAAATTTTAATGATCACAAAACCTTCCAGTTAAGTTGTGAATGTTTTATGTAAATAACAGAAAAAGTAAAACTGAAACAATGTCAATTGGGTATGACTGTTTTCTGCTTGAAAGAAAGATAAAGCTAGGAATCAGGGAGAAGTGAGGCTAAGGTTTATACAGACAAAATATGTGAGTTTGTACAAAAATAGTTAGATGTGTGTATCTTGCCAGAGTAGAGAGGAGGAGACACTGGCAAAGAAAACACCATTAGGAAGAATAAATTTCAAGAGATCTCTTAGGCAAAGTGGTGACACAGTTAATGACAATGTTACATTTTAAAAATATATAGAGAGTGGATAGTCTTAACAGAAAAATTATAACTGACAAAAGCCATTTATTAATTATCTAGAACTGACCTTTCCAAAACAGACACACATACTCAATCATGCTAAGGCAATTATTGGTACATTCTACATAATTTTCTCTCTTTTATTGTTCATGCATTTACAAAGAGGATAAAAGGAATGCTTGCGAAAACACCTACTAGACACTGATTTTTGATCCTTATTGTAATGTCTGCATGAACACTTGACATCCTTCTGCTGTAGAATAATCCTTTTGTACACTATGAATATTTGTCACTTGGATTGGTTTAATAAAAAGCTGACTGATAGCTAAACGAGAAGTATAGGTGGGACAGACAGAGACAGAGGACTCTGGGAAGGAGGGCAGAGAGATAGAGGAGCTGAGCTATGAGCCAAATGCAGAAAAAGCAGCATGAAGTTCATAGATGAGATAAATGAGCCCTGGGGAAGCATACAAATTAATAGAAATTGGTTAAGTTGTAAGAGCTAATTTTTAATAAGGCTGAACTATTGGCTAAGCATATATAATCAATATAAACCTCAATATGGTTTCTTGGGAGTGACTAGTGGGAAAGAAACATCTGCCAACATTCATCAACTCTATTATATTTTTATGTTGTTTTTATCTTTAAGAAGATAAGCTGCCTGGATATTCAATGTTTTCATAGTTGTCAGGACTGTCAAAGTAGGTGAACATAAGCACAGGCTACCTCAAACAATATTTCCATGTTACTTAACTTCCCAACTTCACAGTCTAGGAAATTTTGTTAAAATAACCTTTTATTTAAAAAAGAAGATATTATATTTGCATTTCTATATTCTCACATTGTGAAAGGTGAGTTTTAATAGTATAGATGTAGAAAGGGCAGAGTTTTAATGATACTTTTCTGAACTGAAGTTAAAATTAACTTTATAAAAATAGTCTTTATTTTTCTTACTTTTCTAAGAGGCAGGTAGAAATTTTCACTTGTGGAATTATGTTGGTGTTCAGAAGTTACATACTTTGGAGAACTTTATATTTTGGATTTCTTATCAGGAATGGTCAACCTGTACTCAAATCATATGCTCTTATGCTGAAAAGACAGTTATGAAGAGGATTTCGAGCAAAATAGTTTTCGTATAAACACTACTAAACTTTTAAGCTACTTGCTCATGTTTTAAAGTAAATTGTTTCATAGCTTTTGTCTCATTGGGTGGTGGTGGAGCACGCCTTTAATACCAGCACTCAGGAAGCAAAGGCAGGTGGATCTCTATGAGTTTCAGACCAGTCTGGTCTAGACAGCAAGTTCTAGGACAGCCTGGGCTACGTAGTGAAACCCTGTCTTGAAAAAGCAACACCCAAAAAAAGATTTTGTCTCTTGCTTTTGTCACATATTAAATATACATTTTGGCTATGCAGTAATTCACGTTTTTCAGTGTGGTGCAGGCATATGTAAACATTCAGATCCTGTTTTGCCCTCTGCTCATTTTCCCACTATAGTCTACTTTTTCTGACTTTTAGACACCTTAAGATTATGACTTAAGTTTAACAAATTTTTAATGCCAGTTTCACTGCCAGAAATAAGGTTAAAGTTCAGATTCAGCACTTACTATTTACCCCAGGTTGATATTTCCAAAATAGCCCCCTCCCAATCCTACCATATTTATAAAAAATTCAAAAGTTGGTGATTCAGAAACATCTTGAAACTCAAACATGTTGTTGATTAGTGATTACTTATAGGACATCTTGTTGTCATTAATGAAATATTTTCTGACATTCAAACCTTAATAAACAAAGCAGCATTTAGATACAGACGATGATACAGGTACCTGATACCTCAAAAGCTTAGATAAGGGCAGGCACAAGTAGAATAACAAACTGATAAAAATCAAATTCCACACCATCAGTGAAGGAACCAAAGAGCACTGTGTAGCCACAGCCTGATGACAGATGAGTACCCAGATCTCAATGTTCTGGAAATACCCAGGCATTGGAGAGATGTTTTGATTGTCACTTTCTTCATACTTGAAACATGAACATGGGTACTATGGCTACAGAAGGTGTTGTCTCTTTCCTTAAGATTTTACTCTTTAGGACTGGATAAAAAGAAAGTTCTTGTATTTACTATTGTGGTGCACCTGTTGTTGTTGTGGTTTTACCCTTAATTATGTGGCTTACTGTTCCCAATAGTTGTCTCCCTGAACACCAGGGCTCTGTGAAACTGTGTCACACATTTAGGTCTGTACTTTTTTGGTTGGCTATTTGCTTTTACCTAGGTTTCTTCTGCGTTTTCTTGATGAATCATCTGCTATTTATTTGCGCAAATGTCTTCATTTGATAACAGAGTGATAAAAATTAGAAAGAGCTCCACTTCTGGGAAACTTACCCACAGAAACCGTAGCCAAATATAAGAGCTATGCAAATACAAGAATACAAGAGCTTTTAGAAAGAACAAACAATAGATGCTCCCTTCCTTTACCTACATGGGCTATTTCCTCCTTCATTGTCTGCACTGCTAAGAACTGACAGGAAGACAGGAAGAGCACAGTTGCTCGCTCTCTCTCTTTCGCTCTCTGGTGTATGTGTCTGTATTAGTGGGAACATGTGCTTGTGTGTGAACTTGTGGAGGCCAGAGGACAACTTTAGATATCCTCAGTAATGCCATCACCTCTTGAGGGACAGGATCTTTTATCTCACTGAAGCTCAGTAATTAGGATCCATTGGCCCCAGGCCAGTGAACCCCAGGGATTGATCCACCTGTCTCTGCCTCCTCAGCACTGAGATTACACAAACATGTCCTCACTTGCCTGGGTGCTGGGAATCAAACTTAGGTCTTAATGCTTACAAGACAAACACTTGACTGGTCTTCCCCCTAGCTCCCTGCCATGATCCATTTTAAACTGATCCAAGTGACCCTGCTAATAATTTAGTACTATCTGAAGCATGAGCAAAAATGAAACCATTTCAGAAGTCTGTTGTACAATACGTTTCTGTCTGTCTGTCTGTCTATCTATGGTATAATTCTAGAATATAGCCTTAGCTGTTGAAATCTTTGGATAACCCAAAATTCTGTATCAGACTCTCTGAACTCTGGTGTGTGTGTGTGTGTCTGTGTGTGTGTGTGTGTGTGTGTGTGTGTGTGTCTGTGTCTGTGTCCCCGTCCATGTCCATAAGAGAAGATCAAGATCGATCTCTCAACCTAGTATCATATTCCCTTTGAGAGTAAACTCAGGCTTGGGGAAATCTACAAAATTGGTGCAAGGTATACTTTGTATGTTTGGTTCCATCGACTCATTCTTTCTTCCCTTTGTTTTCTCCATTCATACATGTTTCAGGATCTCATGTTAAGTGGAAAAGCCAGAAGCTATGGTGAGTCTTATCTTTACCTAGAAAGGGCATGCACAAAGGAATATTGATACAATGTGATTGCTTCTGTAATAGGATACACATGAGAAAAATTTGTAAGGAAAACAGAAATCAACCTTGCAGGAGTAGGACTATGGAAGGGTGTTATGGAAAGGTGTAAGCCAGTGGCACCCAAATGCTACTTCTTAGTTCCATGTCTATTAAAATTAGGTTTTCACTGCGAAAAGTAAGAAAAATAAAGACAATTTTTATAAAGTTAATTTTAACTTCAGTTCAGAAAAGTATCATTAAAACTCTGCCCTTTCTACATCTATACTATTAAAACTCACCTTTCACAATGTGAGAATATAGAAATGCAAATATAATATCTTCTTTTTTAAATAAAAGGTTATTTTAACAAAATTTCCTAGACTGTGAAGTTGGGAAGTTAAGTAACATGGAAATATTGTTTGAGGTAGCCTGTGCTTATGTTCACCTACTTTGACAGTCCTGACAACTATGAAAACATTGAATATCCAGGCAGCTTATCTTCTTAAAGATAAAAACAACATAAAAATATAATAGAGTTGATGAATGTTGGCAGATGTTTCTTTCCCACTAGTCACTCCCAAGAAACCATATTGAGGTTTATATTGATTATATATGCTTAGCCAATAGTTCAGCCTTATTAAAAATTAGCTCTTACAACTTAACCAATTTCTATTAATTTGTATGCTTCCCCAGGGCTCATTTATCTCATCTATGAACTTCATGCTGCTTTTTCTGCATTTGGCTCATAGCTCAGCTCCTCTATCTCTCTGCCCTCCTTCCCAGAGTCCTCTGTCTCTGTCTGTCCCACCTATACTTCTCGTTTAGCTATCAGTCAGCTTTTTATTAAACCAATCCAAGTGACAAATATTCATAGTGTACAAAAGGATTATTCTACAGCAGAAGGATGTCAAGTGTTCATGCAGACATTACAATAAGGATCAAAAATCAGTGTCTAGTAGGTGTTTTCGCAAGCATTCCTTTTATCCTCTTTGTAAATGCATGAACAATAAAAGAGAGAAAATTATGTAGAATGTACCAATAATTGCCTTAGCATGATTGAGTATGTGTGTGTGTTTTGGAAAGGTCAGTTCTAGATAATTAATAAATGGCTTTTGTCAGTTATAATTTTTCTGTTAAGACTATCCACTCTCTATATATTTTTAAAATGTAACATTGTCATTAACTGTGTCACCACTTTGCCTAAGAGATCTCTTGAAATTTATTCTTCCTAATGGTGTTTTCTTTGCCAGTGTCTCCTCCTCTCTACTACATGAGCAAGTAGCTTAAAAGTTTAGTAGTGTTTATACGAAAACTATTTTGCTCAAAATCCTCTTCATAACTGTCTTTTCAGCATAAGAGCATATGATTTGAGTACAAAGTTCTCCAAAGTATGTAACTTCTGAACACCAACATAATTCCACAAGTGAAAATTTCTACCTGCCTCATGGGATGATTAAAACTCAAAATGCAATCACACTAAAAGTACCTATAAAATCACCTACAGGATATGTGCATGAGATGCAGACGAAACAATAAAATTTGTGCTTGGAATCAAGTTGCATCACAATACAGATTATTATATATTTGCAAAGTTTAAAACTAATATATGTCATTAAAATGATATAAATTAAAATGATACATTACAAAATAATATATATCATTTAAAGGTAATCTAATATCACATATTCCTAAATTTAAAAGTAATCTGAAACACGCAATATTTTGGGTCCCATATATTTCAGATGAGGAATATTCAACCTGTACTATGTTTAGTATTGGTTGAAGAAAGAAAGTAGAAATGTATCACTGGAAATTGTCAATCTAAAAGAAAAATCTATTTTAAAACATGGTTCAGTCTTGACACCATATGCACACAAACATCAAAAATGGACTCAGCAGGTTCTATGTGTATCTAGATACCTAAATATATGTGTGCATACACATACATATATATATATATATTTATATAACAAATGAGTGGGAGAGTATGAGAGGGGCTTGAAGGAAAGAGGCGGAAGTGATATAATTCTACTTCAATTAAAGGCATCAAAAATATCACTCACTTTTTGTACATTTAAATCTTTTATGGTTAAGAAATAAATTTAGATAAGTGTTTAATATGTGCTATAGTAGAAATGTGCCAGATTCTCTATGGAGAAAGAAAATGGTATTTGATTTTTCAACACTCTACTAGGCACTATCAAAAGAAACAATTTAGCTTTTGTCAATGCCATTACAATTTACTTGTCCTCTACGCTGTGTTAGAGACCCAGGATTCGAAGGTGAACAGAGCGTGATTGTGTGGAAGCAGATGTCACCCTGGTGCCCAGAACCCGGCTCATCACACAGTCCCTCCTACACTGCCCCTGATTTTATCAGCTCTCCCTGTCTGCAGCTGAGGGAGCCTGACTGATGCAGCATCTTCAGTAAACACGACTCTGACCTGCTGTGTGTCTTCTGCCTCATCCTCCTGCTCCAGCCTCTTCAACAGGAATTTTCTCCTTCTCTTTGGGCCTCATCTGCTATCTCTTTCTTCCACATATCTTGTCACAGCACTTCCTTTAGGACACTTCTGGCCAAGGGTGTTTTTACAAAAGACTTTCTGTTTTTCTTTACTACCTACAGGCTAAGGCCTGAAATCTTTAGTTGTCCTCTCCGGTCTTCACTGATCATCCTAACTTAGATTCTATTATTATATCTTCCTTAAAAAGCTTTAAATTGGTATTATTTTATTTTAATTGGTGAAACTATCTATATTTATCATGTATGACATACTGTCCTGAAATAATGCAAGAAAGTCATTATTCAGCATGGAGACTATAGTAACTGGTAATTCCTTATTCTTCAAAAAACAATCGCTAGAGAGTAGAAGTTAAGTGCTCTCCTGAAAAAGTGACCCGAGGTGGCATGCCCGTTATTGAGCTTGGTGGATGCCTCCACTGTCTCCGGAGTCACTTGTCGTTTCCTTCTCTTCTTTCATGTCCTTCATCCTCTTTGCACACACACACACACACAGCTTAATTTTCTCCTCATCTCTGGAATTCCAGGTCCCCTTAAAGCCCAGCATAAAAGTGACCAACCACCTCTAGGACGTAGGACCAGAGGTCTGCATTAAAGCTAATGATAGCTTCTCTCTACCTGCCTGCAGTATGAGCTGTCTCTGGTAAGGGCTCGGAAATTCTTCCACTTTATGTCCATCAGAGTGTCTTGGACCTGCTTTATTGATTTCTAAACCATCTGGAAGTACTTTGACATATCATTGTATTCTTCTGAAAATTTGACAAAGTGCAGATATTTAGTAAGCGCTTATCAAGTAAATGAATAAATGACAACATAAACAAGTGAGCAAACCATCAAAAGCTACTAAAGAAGCACACCATCAAATTAACTTGAAGGGTACAATCATTCCAATGTTTGCTCATCATGACTCAAGAAATTATAGTAACTAGGCACAATGGCTTACATCACGAGGGAAATGTTACGCTACTAACTACTTGGGAAAATGCCAAAGGGATTACTTTTGTATACTGATAATTTTCCACACTTAGTAACAAAGTGAAATTATCTCTGGAGTGTCGATACTAAAACCTTCCCTCATTTTTCAGTGTAGCTTTGTTTCTGTGTACACTGGGGAGGACGCTATGGGGACAAGTCTCCCCTACGATTCAGATGGCATGGCTGATTTAGTGTGCTCTTACATTTCTGATTTTGTGATTTTTATCTACAGCCATTCTCACCATTAATCATAAGCAGCTTAACTGTAGACACATTAGAGATGACAAACCAAGATTAAAGATGCATGATAAATGTGGGTTTAAAAACCCTTCTTTGGTTAATTTTTCATATTTATCCATCAAAAGTAGCACCTCTGGTAATGAATACTTAGCTCTAACGTTTTTCCCTTTAAGACAGTAATCCATCTTGTGGGATGATATCTGTGAAACAGCTTAAGAACTGTTGCATATATGGGAGTGGGAGACAGAAAACAGTTTACACAAAAGGAAAAAAGAAAGTAGAGAATGTTCAAATTCCAGCTTGGTCCTAGGCTTCGGTGCTGGTCAATAAACTTGGTACCAGATATAAACAAAACATTCCATTCAACATTATGTCAACCTTCGGCACAAAGGTTATCCATCACTGTACATTAATGTTCTGAGCACCTGTAAAATCTGATGTGCATTCTTTCAGGCCATTTTTTTTTCAACTCGGTGTCTGTCAGAGATACCCCCCACTCTATGTACATTATTTATGTTGGGGGTTGCTTTCTAAATGTCACCCAAATGAATTAGCATCATGCTGAGCCTCGGAGTTAAGAGATCGCCATGCGCATTTATGTGTTTTCTCTCCCCGAATACTGACACATTTATATCCTTTCCCCGTCTGCTCTGGCTTTGGCAGAGATGCGTAGTACAAGCAGTTTATTTTACTATGACACGGTGACAAAATAGAACTTTATTTATGTGGAGCTGGTTAAAAATGCCCTGGCCAAAAAATATGACACCAGTTAAGAAAATCTAATAAAACCTCTTGTAGAAATGGTGTAAAGTATAGAGTTTTATTTGGAACTTAATGAGGTTGGTAATGCACACTGTACCTTACTGTGTCACCAAACAGCACCAGGCCAAGGTTGCTCACATTTTTATTCTTAAAATCAGCCCAACCTCTGTTAATTTAATCAACCACCCTCAGCTTTCCAGTATTCACTCATTAATTAATCCACTTAGTCTATTAAAACAAAATATCACATATCTACTTTCTGGAGATGAGAGGGCTTCCGTTCATGCTGTAGATGCATGGAACCATTTTAACCAGTACCTATGAGTTTGTGTAAAGGATTCCAGCCAAATTAGCTCACAGATTACAGGACAGCTAAAATTCTAACCCCTAGCTCATCTTTTTGCATACATACATGTAAAACCCAATGTAAGTTTTTCATCTAGTTTGTACTAGTTTTTCATAGTGCCACACTGAAAGTGTCAGATGAAGACTAAAATAACGCTGTCTGCTCCCACCCTGCGGCATTCTGTTTCTCCTCTTTGCATTGGCTATCACAGAAACCCCTGAGGCACGAGAAAACCCAGCTCACTACTTTAGAGACGCAAAGAGCTTCCCATGGTCATCATTCTCCTCACCTCCTTCCTTTTCTCACTTCCTGTTAACTCCTGGACTAAGATGCTGCTATCAAAGATACAGAGGTCTAGGTAGATGTATTCCCTAGACAGAACCTGGAGAGCAAAATGTTCCCTCCTCAGCTTCAACTTGCTGGTGCTGGAGAGCTTAGTCCATGGCTGGAATCAAGACTTTGAGCCATGGCCCATTCATTAACTATTAACATTCTATGCAATGTTGGATAAAGAAATCCACCTCTTTGGATTTTAGCATCCTCATGTGGATTGCGAGTGGTGTGGAGTTCCACAAATATTCTGTAGCTACTTCCTGCTCAACAGTTCTATCACCTAAGAACACCTTTCCTTCAAAACACCTTGTCAGAAAGTTTTCAACTACAGTCAAAATGACACAAACATCTCCAGTCTGAGACATGAATTTCATTGCCTAAACAAAATTTAGTTCTTATTAGAATCTCAAGTGCAACTCCTGGTGTAAATGAAACATTGAAACAGCAACATTTCTACTGGGGGGAGGGGAGAGGTAGAATATAGCTCTTAAATGATTTACCTTTCAATGTAATTCATTACCCGACCTCACCCACCTACACTGCTCCCACCCTCTAAAAACGACGTCCTGCTTATACCTCCTGCATAGCTATTGGCCATTCAGCTTCTTTCTACACCAAACACAGCTGTCCATCTTCACACAGTATGCAAATATCCCACAACAAAGATGAAAGATTTCTCACCAGTTTAATAATGACAGTACATTGTTCCTGCCGGATGGTTGGAATGAGGTGTGTATGGAATCTACAAAGACCATGTTGGACAGGTCTGTGGGTGCATCCTTTCTGTTTTCTTGTTTTAGAAGAGAAAATTTTAACCCAATCATTTATTATAGAACATGTTTCTTTATTTAACCACAGCCTAGCTTCACAGCTAATTTTGTCATTCTTATTTTTAGCCATGGGAATGCTATTCCTATCCAACTGAAATGTTTTCATTTCATTACATTGGACACTCAACCACATGTAACCATGGGTTTTGGATTAAGAAATTTATTCAGAATTTCTAGGATAATAGGGAGAATAACCAGTATTGAGATAGTTCTGCTTTCCTAAAACTGAATACCACATTTCTCTATTTGAGGCTAATAGTGAGGGGTAAAAAGAAAAGAGGTAGATATGAAAGAACAGCAAATAAACTCATATTTTTCAAATTATAGTAATATTTCTACCTAATTTTTTATGCATCTCAAATGCCTTTTAAGTATAAATTTCCTTTTTTTAAATTTTTGAGACATGGTCTCATGTAGGCCAGGCTAGCTTGGAATTTGCTATTGTAGGCAAGGCTGGCCTTGAACTGATTTTCCTCCTGCCTCAGCCTTCTGAGAGCAGAGATAGCTTGTGAGTCACCACTCCCAGATCAACCTCCTGCTTCATCCTGCAGTCCCATCCCTGGTGTCTGCCTTTCATCTTCTCTTCCAGTTCCTCCTTCCTGCCCCACACTTCATTCCCAGTCCTATTCCTTCCTTCCAATCTCAGAGTCAGTCTCTAAAGGTAGCCTCCCTATTATTCCCTGAGTTCTTGTCTGCAATTTACAGTATGAGACATGTAAAGTTGTGAACTGCAGCTATGTGCATAGCCTTGTTTAGCAAGCTGCACCAAACATAGTTGCAGCCAAAATAAGCACGACCATCCAGGAGAACACCTATCTAAACAGGCATAAAGCTGGTCTCCAGGCACCCCAAGCATGGAGCCATGGTAATTAGATACAACTCTTACTTTTCACCCATCATCATGAAAAGAAAGCTCATACAGAGTATAACATAGCAACCTAATTGCTCATGTGGAATTCTGATAAATTCTCACATAGAATGCTCTCAGCTAGTTGCTGTAGCTTTCAAAAGCCTTTCTAGGATGTTTTCTATAAAGGACACCCAAGAAACACTCTTCTGCATTGTTCTGATATTTTGCTGAAAAAAAAAAACAAAAAACAATGGCCTTAACTAAATGAGTCTTGGAGGTTCTTATATAAAGGGGCATGGTCCCTAGACTGGCTGGCCTTTTTTGATACAGGCTTCATATTGGCTCCATTAGAATCTTGGCTTCAGTCTTATCCTATACACTCTGGGAACATTGCCCTTCCTACCATCCAAACTCCACTGCTGGTAAGTAGAAAGCTGTCCAGCTGGCATTCAGAGTGATGGTCACTGTTGGGGAAGATAAAAGTAAATGTATGTCCTTCCAAAGTTAGGATCAATGCCCTCCAGCCTTTGCCCATGGATACCAGAAACAGAGGGACACATCCCTTCCCTCGTGTAGCAGAGAAAAGATGTATTCCCCAAACACTGACTCTGACTCTTGGGTACGCTGGAAGCTAGTGTACTTAGAAGAGCTATCTGAAGGACTTATGTGGTCCTTCTCAACAACTTCCCTAGAAACAATGCTGGAAGGAGAATTAGAGCCTCATTGCAGCCTATAATAAGCCTTGCCACTTCTTAGAAATATAACATGGCCTCAGATTGAATTCTTCTCAAGTTGCTATCTGGGACAATTGCAGTGGCTCCAAAGGCAGCCACTGCTATCACTCTCCCCTACAACTCATTCTTGTTCTATTCTGTCAAACCATGGTTGGTCCTCACACATAAGCTACCCGTCATTGTTAGTGCCCCTGTTTCATATGGGTAAGGTTCAAACTATCCTCCAGGACAATCTTATCAAAACACGAGCAAATAATACCACATTTAACTCAGCTACTAAAAAAACTATAAATAACTAGAAAAGGCTACTGTGTTTTATCCAGAAGGTAAAGTAGAAATTATCTGATAACTTGGCGTAGGAGGGTCCTTCTGTATTTGGGTTGCTTTCATTGGTTAATAAAGAAACTGCCTTAGCTTTTTGATAGGGCAAAATCTTAGATAGGCAGGGAATGGAATTCTGGGATAGGGAAGGCTCAGGGGAGCCACCATGAAATTGCCAGAGGCAAACATGCTGAATTTTTCCTGGTAAGACCACTACCTTGTGGTGACTTACAGACTACTAGAAATGGTTGATTCAAGATGTAAGAGTTAGCCAACAAGAGGCTAAAACTAATGGGCCAGGCAGAGTTTAAATGAATACAGTTTGTGTGTAATTATTTCGGGTATAAGTTAGCCAGGACCAAAAGCAGGCCGGCGGCCAGGAGCTGGGAGCCGGGAGCCGGGGAACGCAGCCCCCACAGCCCGCTCCTCCTCATGCAACAATAACTTGATCTATGATAATAAAAAATCCACAGTTCACTAGCCTGTCTTACCTCCTGGAAATGATAGACTCTTTGGTGAAGGTAGACATATCAAACACAATGTACATTTAATAATTTATGTACCTTTATTAATTTATACCTGTAATAGCATGCTAATGATCTTTTAATGATTCCAGAATTGGAAGCAGAAGTAAAAGACATATTGTTCTGAATTAGCAAGAAATTCCCTTTTAGTACTTGGGTAGAGCCATTATTATGAGTAGAAATAAGTTTAGATTTTTGGCAAGGAAGTGATTGTGAGACCTGAGTTGGCAGCATTGAGGTCATATTTTATTATGACTTTTTTTTCTGGCGTCATTAAAGAGGTTGAAAGAAAGTCAAAATGTTCCAGAAATATTTCCCCTTTCTTTTGGTTACAGAACAGTCCTCTTTTCCACAAATGCTTAGTCCATAACCCCCCATGGCATATTAAAGAGGTTAAAGAAATGGTAAGTGAAAAGGCCATTAAGCTTATTCTATTTTTAAAATACCCCCTTTCCTGTTCTATTCCCTAAAGCCATGCAAACTAGCTGCCCAGATCACCTGAACAGAGGGTATGAACGGTCTTCATCAGGCTAGGGTGACTCTGGGCAGCATGTCAGCAAGGAAGGTATTTATGGTGGACAAAGGAAAGAGAAAATTAATGTTTTAAAACAATAGATTATTTATGTAGGGACAATAATAGCTCTATCTTCTTTTATTGCAAAGATACAAAACCACACATGGGTTTGGGATCTACATCCATGACCAGAGAAGCCATTATACCTGGTCCTGTGAACTTGGTAGAAGACTGGGTTAAAGCCTCTCTGCTGGAAAGTGGCTTCTGTGACCTTTAACTTGGTTCCTCTGCAGCCCGATGAGGAATGAAACTGAAGCAGACACATGGTGAGAATAGTTTTCCTGTCTTCTAGGTAGCAGCTCTCAGTGTCTTCTCTACATCTCCTTTGGATCCTTATAAAACTGTATTTTTTGCTGGATTTAAAAGGGCTGGCTATTTGGTGCCTTCTTTTCCCCTAATATATATATAAAAGTTCTTAGTTTTAGTCCATAGAAAGTCAATGGACAAACATGGTTTAATGAATATAGTTTTGCAACTTTCTCATAAATTAACCATCATATACTGAAATCAACTATCAATAAAATTTTTCTACATATACTCATCCTAACTTGTGAATTAATGATTTATTTATAAACAGAACACTGAGTGCAAATCAAGGCAAATGAAATTCTTGGCAGCAATTCTACACAGTGGGGTAAGCATTTTTCTGTCTCGGTGTTATTTTGCTCAATAAACCCTTTCATTAGCGACTGTAGGCTTAGATTCCTCATGGATGTTCACAAATGATTAATTCAGTGTAGTGTGCATGACTGCTCTCTGTTGAGAGCCATCATGGAGTGTCTTCTTCAAGTGCTAATCTCAAGGGTGAAAGAGTCAAGCCCTGGAATCAGAAGAGGCTTTGTCGCCACGTTAGAACCACTCACAGCCTTTAAACAAGTTGGCTATATCCATGGGAAGCAGTTTCCTCAGTTATAAGACAGGAAGAACAACTCTGGGAATAACACACTAATGGGGGTTGAGCTCTAATAATCCTCTTGTGAGAGGCACAGTAACCTCGCTGTGCTCTGTCAACACTCAACAAGGATGTGTTCAGGCATTAAGCAAAGTGACTATAAATGCTGGTAGAATCTGTGCATAATCACATAATTCAGTTAGTGTGATCTCTTGGAACAATAATTTAATTGCATTTTTCAATATTATAGACTATCCAACATGTACAAACTTATTTGGTTTTATTAAACCAGAATTATAGACATGCTTGTGATGGGGGAATGCAACCATTTTTTTTCAATCCACTTCATCTTCTTTTTTATTTTATCGCTTCAAATTTTCTTTTTGCATTTGGATTTTTATATGACTAGGTTTTTCTAAGTTCTCTGAAGAATGGTTCTCCTTCAGCTTCAACTTTGTCTTTCAGTTTTCTAATCCCTGTACAGTTTTGAAAGCTTGTGGTAACTTAAAGGCAATTGCAAAGGACATGAGGCCACTGCTTTCCAAATATGTTAGTTTGATTTTGCCCCCAATTTTTCTTAGATTAGCTTCCCCCTTAGCATCTCCAGAAATGATTAAACTGAGGAGAAATTATCCTTTTAAATGTTTTAAAACATTATCCTTTTAAATGGTGATCCAGAAATACAGCTATATTTTGGTCGAAGTGCATCCTATTTTATATTATACATACCATGACTTTATAAAGTAATAGTTTATAATTTCACACTTGCTATATAGAAACATACGCACACACGCTCTCTCTCTCTCTCTCTCTCTCTCTCTCTCTCACACACACACACACACACACACACATTTTGCATTCCACTAAATTTGATCTTAGGATTTTGTTTTGTTTTGTTTTAATGTTTCCACTTAATATGATCACTTGTTTTTTATAGTTTAACTTTCCTTAAAATTTCTTTGCATATTAAAATTTACTAAATGTGTCCATGTGACTATGTGTAGGCACACGGGACGTGGTGCATGTGGATCATTGGAGGACAACACTGGGGAGTTGGCTGTCTGTTTTTATCATGTGGTCCTGAGGATTGAACTCAGGATATCAGGGTTGGCAGTAAACACCTTACCCACTGAGCCATCTCACTGACTCCAAATTAATTTATACATTACTCTTACAAATTTTCTTTTATTCTTTTTATTTTTAAATTAACTTTATTATAGAAAACTATAATAAAAAACCACACACAAAAATTAAGCAGACACAAAGTCTCATGTCAACAAACTTCTAACAGTTACAAACGTTCTGAATTGCTTGAGTCTTGTGTTGAATTTTACACCTTCTCTATCGAATACATTTTCATGCACTTATGCCGCACCAGAAACTAAAACTCTATGACAGAGTTATGATGAGAAAAGTAATTGGATTCGTATCTTCTCTCATAATTCATGTTCATAATACAGTTCATAACTGTATCAGTCATTCCTTATTTCTTAATCATTTTAATTATATATATTATTGTGCTAGGTTCCTCATGTGTGGGAGACACGGCTTTTTTTTTCTTTCCGACACTGTTTTATGACATTAATAATATACATTCTAAGTCCATCCATTTTCTGCATGTTTTGTGATTTAATTTTTCTTTAGAGCTGAATAGTATCAACACATAAACACATACATACACACACACACCTTTAATTATCCATTCATCTGTTTATAAACATATAGGTCGATTCCAGTTCTTTGTTATAATGACTAGGGCAGCAAAAAGAGCAAAATATAAATTATATAAAAAATAAGTTTTTAATTTTAACAAAAGATACAGATCTCGTGAAGTAGTGGGTTTTACAGAAACTTTTATGATCACTAACATCTAATTTTAATTCTTAAAGAGGCTCATTTGTTTTCAGCACATAAGTGCAGGGTGTCTACATGTGCATAGACACACACAAACATGCACATACACATGCAGGCACACAGAAGAGGAACAATTGGAGAGAAGTGAATACGGCCCAAGTTTCAAATAATGTACTTGAACAATAGTATCACAAAGCAATATCAATTTAGATGACATATATATATATACACACATACATACACACATACATAATTTGTTTTTTGAGGTAGGGTTTCTCTGTGTGTAGCCTTACCCATCCTGGAACTCACTCTGTAGCCCAGGCTGGTCTCAAACTCATACCTCTGCCTCCCAAGTGCTGGGATTAAAGGTGTGAGCTACCCCCGCCTGGCTATCGATTAATTTTTATTTTATGGGCATTGGTGTTTGATCTGCCTGTAAGAGTCTGTGTGCTCCACATGGATGTAGTGCTTAGAGAAGCTGGAAGAGAGTGTAGGGTACCCTGGAACTGGGGTTGAACATGGTTGTAGTCTGCCATGTGCTGCTGGGAATTGAACCTGGGCCCTCTGCAGCAGCAGTCAGTGCTCTTAACCACTGAGCAATCTCTCCAGACCTAATTTTTTTTAAGAAGGCACCAAAGGTTGAAATACAACTGTAGTATTTCTATTTGTTCCCATTACAAATAAAAGTAGAAATTCTAGGTCAAGGTTAATTTTTTTTAGAGACAAATATTTTCTTTCTGGGTTCAAAGCTTCATTCACACCAAAATAAAATTTTGTTAGATTATGATCTTGAGATTAAAAGTCACAATCACAGTCTGTAAAATATTACTAGCCTTTAGATAACAACGTGTGGCTCTGCCTCGGGTTTGGGACCAGAACTACTCCAGGTTTAAGTAAGGAGAGGCTTGCAGACGTTCAGAGTCACACGCACCCTTTGCATGGGGTCACAGCTATGACCATGACCAACAGCAGACAGGGTTTTCAAGGTGGCTTCTCTTCCCCTGTGTTTTTCTGACTTAATTCATACCCCTACAGAAATATTTCAAGAAAATACTCCCTACCAAGAAAAAGAAAGAAAAGTGTGTGTGTGTGTGTCTCAGGCAGGTTTGTTCTTCAATGCAGTGGTCTATGTCATAGACAGCCCATCAGCTAGCGCAGAGAGAAAGGACCTCCAAGAAACATGGAGATAAATGAAATTACTAAACTCCTGAGTTATTCAAAGGACTCGTTTGAGGTTTTTTTGGATTATTATTATTTTGTTTTGTTTTAAATCGATTCAACTCAGATACCTCAAACATAAGCTTTTGTATGTCCTGGAGTGGATTCGGCACCTCCTGAACGAATGCATTTCTGCCGCAGGGATCACCATGCTCTTACTGCGCTGACTGGCTCACAGGAAATGTCTGCACATCTCCCTCTGTGTGTACCATTCCTATGCCTCCCCGCTCACAACTGCTGATCTCCCAGCATTTAAGTGACTAACAATTGTCATTGCCTTGTACGGAAAAGTTTCTTAAACTAGGCTGCTTAGAATTAGCACCCGGGAGCAAGAGAATTCTTCAGATGAAATTTTGGAAAGCAGATGGTTCTGCAGGGAGCCTTGGGGCATAGATTTTGGGAGGACTAGGGCCTTATCTCTTGACTACCAACTCCTTTCCTGACACCTCCTTCAACAGCCCCTGGGGGATTCTGCAATACGTTTGTAAAAAACCTTTGAATGAGACAAGAAGACGAAACTCAGTCAAGGGATTCCAGGCTCAGTGAAAAACCTCAATTATTCAGCAAAAAGACAATTTTTTTGTGTGATTTGAATTTCTATTTCTCTGAATAATTAACTCTGCAGTTCAATCTTAATATATCTGCCTCTATCCCAGATTTTTTTCCCCTGAGTGATTGACTGGAGAGTAAAGTCAAGGCATTACAGTCCCAGCCACAGACCTGGCCCTCCAGAGTGGGAAAGACACAGCATGTCTTCATATGTGACATTCTCTCACATTCCCACACACGAACCCTTTCTTTTCCGGTCTTTATATCATGTCTCTTTTATGTTATAAGTCCTATTAGGGTTTATTGTCTATGTAAATTTTGTCTCTACATGTAGCAAGGGACTATTTAAATACAAGCTAGCAATATTAATTGGTAAGCATTGCTAAATAGGGTCAGTAAGAAAGAGATGTATTTGAAATACCATCTTGAAAACTCAGAGGTGTTTTGTTTGTTTTGCAACTGTTAATTGTGCACAGCCTTCCCCCACCTATTAGGGAGGGGCTGCTAAGCAGATGAAGTCCGTTGTCAAGCAAACAAATCTGCCTCACTCTTAAAAGATGCTTCCTGCTATTGTTGCATCACAATGAATATGAAATAGATGTAATAGCAAGTTTCCACTTTCCCAACGATGTACCAACTACATGTCTATTGTAATTAGCAACAATAGATAGGCACTCAGTGGGGTACATTAACAATAAGGCCCAGCAGTCACTGACCCTTCCCTTATGGAGTCTGCAAGGGACAAGGAGGTTAGAGTGAATTGGAGTGTGTGTTTAGACGTGTATGCAAATAACAATTTTCAATAACAGACCATTGAAATGATATCCCTTGAATGATCTCCAGGCAAGCAGGGCAAAGTAAGGGTCATTGAGAGCTCTGAGGATGGGAAGCACAGCAGTCAGAGAAGGGCATGCATAGCCACGCTCGTGTGCCTGTGCTCAAAAAAAGTCATGTGGCAAAAACCAGAATCAGAGGGCAGATCAGAGAGGAATATTCTCATTGTGAGGAAGAGTGAAATGTTCCTGAAGGGGGGAAGAAAAAGTGGAGCAAAGTCTAAAGCTACTTCTCTTATTAGTCCACATGCAATGGGATTCTTTTCCTTCCTAGCCAGAGAGCAGAGCTAAACCCCTGTGCTGAGGGTGGGAGGTCCTGTTGATTGACAGGTATTCACTGGTGAGTCACAGTCAGTCATTCCTGACAATTCCAGGTTATTATTACATGTAGTGGAGCAGCGAATTCAATGGCTGGAAAAGGATGGAGAGAGCCTGAGAAAGAAGGTTAGGCCCACGGAGAAAAGTCACCTCCATGAAACAGGAAATCTTTTCTCTTGTCAGAGCGTCATCCATCAGGCTGGGGGAAACGGCGGGGACATAACCTACTACTTCTTAATAGGCTTCTGCACAGAGAGTGGCTTTGAAGCAGCAGCTGCCCACAGTAAATTTCACTGACCCTTAGAGCCTTTCTTCGAGTTTTCCAACTGTTTTGTCTCCTGAGCCGCGGCTCAGTGTTGGTCCAAGTCGCAGCACCTGACTAAACTAAGGAGCCTGCCCGATGAGAACGGAAAGTGTTCCGTGATGTTGTCTTTTCTGAGCTACCCCAACAGTGAGACATGATGCCATTCCATCTGGCCATAAAATGTATTCTTTCCCAGGGAGAAGAGGCTCAGTAAGGGATTTGTATTTTAAGGTCTAGTGTTTTACTGTACACATATCAAAGAACATAGAGTGAACCAGAGTCCAATTCCTACATAATGTGGTCAAGGAGCCAGGTCTTCTCAATAAAGCTGAATTAACAAGTCAAAATAAGATCATAGGCCTTTAGAGGTCACCTAAGCTTTAATTTCTTTTTAACCATGAAATTTCAGAGGCATAAAAACCAAAGACCGGTGTTAAAAATGAACAGAGTGGAAACCTGGAAAACACATTTGAAGATTTGGGTTTCAACATTTCACAACAATTCCAATTAAGTTAGAAAATATAATGTTTATGTGCGAAGCCAACACAAATTATTCAAATAAATAAATATGTTGCATTTGATACCTACGGTTGATGATCCAGACCCTCTGCTAGTTAGGATGTGGGTGGATTCTTTTCTAAGAGCAAGGATGACTCCACCTTTTTTTAGAGTCTATGTAGGCTACAGAACTTCTTGAAATGAGGCTAAAACCCCAAACCACAGTCTACCTGGCATGTGGCTGTCTGAACTCATGCTGTGAGGAGTATTAGGGGAAAACACCAAGCTCCAAGACTCTCTTTTGTACTTTGACTATTCTGCTCCAAGCAGAGCAGGGAAGGAGAATTCTGGAGGATCCATGCTTTAGTACCTGAAATATGTTAGGACCTTGGGGAAAGCCTCCAGAGTCAATTGTCTCTACTAGCCTCGAACAGAGATCGAAATAAACTCTTGCCAAACTGTCAAGATTAAGTATTAACTTAATGAACTCATCTTCTTAGATTCTGCTCACTTTCCTTAGCCAGGAAACTTCCAGGAGGGGGAAAAATATGATATCTCAACAATTATTATGAAGAGAAATTCTTAGGATATAGCTGACATTGGGATTATAATCATCAGCATTCCACTTATCACAGAGATCATAGGTTGGGCACTTTTCATACCTTCTTGCCTTGAGGTATGGGTTCTTAGGTCTAAGACAACAAGTCCAGAATAGGCGCTCAGGTTGAATCAGGAGTGGTCATACACACCATTAGCCCCAGCATTTGGGAACCAGAGGCAGGCAGATCATAGAGAGTTTCAGACCAACCAGGACCACATACTAAGACCAAGTTAATAAAAGAATAAGAAAAAGAAACATTGGTTTATGGAATCATAAATCTTGAAGGTGTATGAGCCACAAATCATAACTTTCTAGTATATGCACAAGAAAGTCACCAGGATGAGGTTATGCCGTGCATGCGAATACCTTTACACCAGCTTCAAAGTGAAGGAAACCTCCAAGTAATTTTATATTTTAATTGCTAGTAATAAAACCAACTAATTATGAACTAATTATATACCAATAACAAGAAGAAATTAAGCCAATAATTACCAATAATAACTGAAGAATAGCATTACTAATTAATTAGTACTCTCAAAGGTTGAGTCAAAGAAAGAATAAAATAATAAGCCATTTTAAGCAAAGAAGAAAAACAGAAGGACTCAGCACTAACTTCTAAGATTCAGGATGGTATTTATTCCAAGCCTACATAGGCTGAGCCATTTGAAGTGGCTGCATTTGCTTCAGCCATCAGCTATTTTCAGCTTTGGATACCTCAACCCTAAGTATCTTCCTGCTGACTTAGAAGAAAAGGTAATAAGTTCCTAACTTTTAGAAATATTATGAATGTTTAGTTCCTTGAAGTTATCTTAAAAGAAATTCTGGAGTTGAGAATATAGCTCAGTAAGAAGAGATTCTACCTAGATTTTAAAGGTAATAGGTTCAATTCCCAGTACTAACTCCCTTAAAAGAAACTCTTAAAATGCCCAGTATCTTTGCAATTTTTTAAACTCTGCCTTTACATATCACTTCAATATTCAGATATCCATGCACTGAATGTATTCAACTGGTTCCTGTTAAAAGGTGTCAGAGACCTTGTAGCAGAGGAGATAAATACATAAGCAAATGAAAGATTGCTTTGTGTGTGTGTGTGTGTGTGTGTGTGTGTGTGTGTGTGTGTGTGACAGGATTTCTTTATATAGCATAGGCTGGTCTCCTGCTTTGGCTTCCCAGGGCTAAGGTTTCAGGCATGTGCCAATACAGTCAACTGAGATTTTTACAGCTCAAGTAAAATGAAGCTCCTGAGCTGATACAAACTGATGAGCTTTCTGAGAGGTCTCTGCATTCCCCGCCCCCCCCCCATCAGCACAGCAGGGGCAACAGCAGGCTTCTGAGTGACTGATAGCTGTGTTTTGATCAAAGTATCAGACTTACTTGAAGATGGGAGAATTATGAGTCTCATACTATCACAAAGTAATGAAATACTGTTTATGATTATTGTGTTATAAAAAAGGCACAAAGCTGGGTATGGTTAAGTAAGCACTCCAGAAGCTCCAGCTAGACGATATTGAGTTTAGAGCCAGCCTAGTTTACATGTAAGACCACATCTCAAAAAAGAGTAAGAACACACACACACACACACACACACACACACACACACACACAGATGGGGATATTGGAGATTAATCTTAATGATGTGTATTTAACTAGAACACACACATATTTTTTTTTTATTTATCAAGCAGTAAGCATATGCTAGTAAAATAGAGAATATAAAAGTAATTAAAATACTGGCCCTAACCATCATGGATATTAAATTTTAGTCAGAAAGAAAAAGCGAATATGACAAATTACAACGTAAGGCATTTGTTCACAGACCAGAGAAGAGGGCAAAGATAGTGAGGACTGACCAGATGGCACGTTTGTAGAGGGACAAGGTAGCATAATCAAAGGTGACTTTAGAGAGAAAAAGTATTTGAGCATGCTCAAAACAGTCAGCAAGAGAGGAAGAGTTAGAGAGTTCAGAGCAAACAACATGGGGGGAAGGGACCAGGGATGCACAATGAAATTAGTGAAACCCAAAAATGCCAGGAAGATGCAGTTACAGAGACTGGCAAGCAGGAAGAGGATGGAGGCTCCACTGGGACAAAAATAAAGAGCCAAATTCATTCTTCAGGCATTAAAGAGGCAACATACATTTAAATATCTATTAAAGCTATATTTTAGGAAGAAAACCCCAGCAGCCATGTGTAAAATAGATTGAGAGTAGGAGAGCCGGGACCTGGATGGGATGTGAGGTGGGAATGTGGTCACGGTGGGAGACAGACTGTAGTTTCTGGAACACAAGGGGGCAGAAAAGCGGTGAAAGGTGCCTTCAACATGGAACTCTGTGCGTGTGTACCACAGCACAGGCTGACTCATGGACTGCGGCAACCAGGTAAGTTCAGCTGAGGACGAATGGGAATGAATGGGTGAGTTCACGTGAGGAGAGGAGCTCAGCAGAGTGAGGGGGACCAATCCAGTTCAGGAAGAAGGCAAGAGCCCATTTTGAAGCCAATCTTCTACAGCTGAAAACAAATTGATTTTCAATTTATGGATTCAGAACACATTAAATTAGGATAAAGGAAAGTTTTTATTGGGAAAATTAAACTTAAAAGACAAGGAATTATAGTATAAATTCAGATTAAATTTAATTTGTAAAAGAAAACTTAGAGATTAACGAAGAGAAACGGAAAAGAGATGTGCTTTGAGATCACAGGAAAAAGGAAGAAAAGAAGAAAAGGTGGTTGGGAGTCTACTGAGGCAAAAGGAAAAGTTAGACAAATTTAATTTTCAAAACAAAATTTTACAAGAATATAGCCAACTATGGTACATGAAGAAAGACAATAGTTAAAATGGGTCAGTCCGTTTGGGAGGGTCTGGCACAATGGCTCAGCAGGTAAAATCACTTGTTGACAACCCTGCAACCTGAGCTCAATCTACATGCTGGAAGAAGAAAGCCAATCCCTATAAATCATCCTCTGACTTCCAGACATGTGCTGTGTCACATATGTGTTCATGCATGTGCATGCACACATACATACTTTTAAATGTATTTTTTAAAGAAAAGACAATTTGAAGAACTCTATAAATTTTAGTTTCTAAGTTTTCATAGAAGAAACATTAATGAGAACCATGTAGTAAGGCGATTTTGCAGACTCCAAAAAATAAATGATTGGAAGTGAAAAAAAGGGATCCTGGGATGGGCTCCTTAGAAGAATGGGAGGAGATCTGGTTTTCCAGTGTTACATAAGCTAATCACCAGTGTTTAAAGGTTACTGATCTTGATGATCCTAGGTCTAGAATGACTGTGATGCTAACAGACATGCTCTAGCACTGTTTCCACACAGTCGGCAGCTGCCTCTTCTTGTCAGATATGTGAGTCACCCCTGCTCTTAATATCCCCTCCACTCCTCAGCATATACAGAGACCTTTGTTTTGACAAATCTCGCAGATCTGAGACCTCACCTTAAAGGAGTAGCATTCATTTAGCCAGGTCTGGGGCACACATGAGTGATCCCTGCACATGGGAGGTGAAGGCATGGGATCAGGAATTCAAAATGACCCTCAGTCAAATAGTAAGGCCGAAGTTTAAGGCCAGTCTGGTATATATGAGAAATTATCTCAAAAACAAACAAACAAACAGAAACAACTCCCAAACCAAAACACAAACAAACAAACAAAAATATCACACAACAAAAGAATCTTATGTATCTAATTTTTTACTTAGAAACTTCAGGGGATTGCCAAGTAATCTGAACGCTTATATTTTCTGAGCTACCAAACATTTTGCTGTTCTAGAAAAAATTCTAGAACAATGGACTAATCTGATGGATAATTTGTAAAGAAAACACATAGTTTTCGATAGTTAAAACTTGGCTGTCTGATGCAACTAAGGATGTGCACAGACCAGTGAGTGCCTGCCTGCTATGTCATCTCTCCACAGATACAGACTGAAGGAGGCTGAGCTCTGAGGCCAGACTAAGCAAGCTGGGAATATACAGAAAAGGTCGGGACATTCTGATGGATGCCTAAGTATATCCTGGCTTGTCTAGAAAAGTTTAACAAGAAAATTACAGATTTTTCTTTTGTAAAGGAGTATAGACAAAAATTACAAATATTTGATTATTACTATGCTTTAATGCATACATATTCAATATTACAAGTATGAAGCTAGGATTATTTATTAGTCTGAAAATCTATCATATATGTTGAATAAAACAAAATGAACCCAAAATCTGGGTATATATATCAACAAAGAGCTTGAATATATAAAACAAAATGCCACAAAAAACTGGGCATGTAATCAGAAGCTAAAGCAGGAGGGTCA
>JAQHUG010000132.1:2150608-2176044 GCA_028555095.1 Dicrostonyx torquatus
TCCTTATCTGTCACCATGCACAAAACTTAAGTCCAAATGGATTAAAGACTATTTTTTATTTCTAAGCCTATATTTTGAGAATATATTCTTTGATTTTTTTCCCTCAAAACTAGCCAACAGAATGTCTAGTTGCTAACATAAAATATGAAGAGCAATGCTTCAAAAATTTCATATTTTGTCAAACATTAAGGATACTTGGGCTTAGATACCAATACATGTTTTTAAAGAAATGTCTTTCTTCTTTATTCTAGTTTTGAATATAAAACCCTGGAACATGGTGTGAACGCCTTCCCAAAGGTGTGTACTAATGGAAGACTTTAGAGTGGATATCCATAATGATGAAGTCACTTCTTAGCATTGAACCAAGTTGGGCTACCATAATTCTAATGAGCTTATCTCACAACTACTTGTGGGTGCTTGTCATACACTAGATATTGGTATAATTACTAATATTAAATAGAAAAAAATATAGAAAAAACTTCTCCCGTCAGGTCTATATTGTTCCAACTTTCTGGTCCCATTTTCTACAGTACTACAGTCCAGAATAGTGGCAAAAGCAGCTGGAACCAGGACACCTCATCACTGGCCTTTAGCTGCCTCCACAAGGCTATGTGACAGTGTGGTAAAAAGAGAATTACAATGACAGTGTCACCGTGTGAAGCTGCTAAAGATGTCATCTGAAAGGTCAATCCGAAGAGAAAGCATGAAAACACATACTCAAAAAAGGGGGACTATCACAAATTCTATTAGGATTTCATTCTTCACTGGTTCTCAACAGAGCTGTCCAAGAATTTTAAACACGTGCCTGGGGAAGTGAACATTCTATTCAAACATGGCTGGAAGTCTTTACGTCTGAAGAACCCTGCTCTCGTTAGTGGAAATTGTCACGTTGACTTATAGGTCAAGCTTAAGTGTGGTGAAAAGGTGCCAATTCTCGGTACATATAAATACCTGTTCTTCCTGGCTGCTGTGTTGCTGAGATAAAACACTGACCAAAACTAGCCTGATACAACTTACAGTCAGTTTTCAGGGGCAAGACTCCAGGCAGGAGCTTGAAGCAGAAAATGGCGCAGAGACCACGTAAAACCATCCGCAGAGACCCAGAACCATCCGCTCAGCTGTGCGCCACACAGCGGCGGGTGCCTCCCACATCCATCATTCATCTAAAAAAAAGCCATGCAGACATGACACGCCCACAGGTCAAAGCTGATGGAGGCAATTCCTCAATGAGATTCCCTTTTTCAGGTGAATCTAGTCTGTGTTAAGGTGAGAAAAACTGCTTAAAAGTCACTTTTATCTAAGCGCATTGCAACTTTAGGTGAAGCTGCCCAGTTTTAAGACTGACCTACCATTAAATAGAAATAGAAAGACAGGATCCATTAGAAAAAGAGTCAGACCTGGATCCTCCAAGGTTGTCCATGGAGAAAAGACTCTTGCCTGGAAGTGAAATGGCTTCCCCTCAGCTCCTGATGCTTTTCCAGTGATATTGCAGAATTGCTCCCCCGAAAAGTTATCACTCTTGAATGACGTGCTAAGTACCACTGACAACATCCCAGTGGCCTGAGACTCACTGCAAAGCCATCACTACTCAAAGTCACAGTAAGAAAGAATATTCTAACCTTTCATTGCCACAAAGGTGGGCCCAGAACCCACACCCACTGTTCCTTTATGTGATGTTTTCAGATACTTTTTTCTCTGTAATCACCAACCTTTGTCTCAAATACTTCTGAGAAGTCATTCTTTCTTAAAATATAAAGAATACTTTGGTAAACAGAAAAGTCTCCTTGTATGAGTTGGTTAGAGCTGCTATAACAAAATACCAGAATGGGAGGGTTGAGCAACAGTAATCTAGTTTCTCATCGTTCTAGAGCCTGGAAATGAAGGTACTAGAAAAGTTGGTTTCTCCAAGCTTCTTCTCTGGCCCTGGCTTCAGATAACCATCTTCTCACCGGTTTGCTCTTGCATATCTGTCCCTTTTCTGCTCACACATCCTCCTGTTGTCTCCTGCTATATATATAATATGCTTCTTTTACAAGGACAATAAACAGACAGAAATAGAGGCATCCTAATGCCAGGATTTTTGTTTAGTTACCTTGTTACAGGACATGTCTCCAAATGCAGTCATATTCTATTACGCTGGGGATTAGGACTTCAACAACATGAATTTTGTTTGTTCATTTGTTTTTATTTTTGGGGGGCAGGGAAAGCGACACTTAATCTTTGTATGATACCACTATGGCTAAATTACGTTTTCATCCATACATGTCAGCCTGATGCAGTAGTACACGTCTTTAATGCCAGCACTCAGGAGGAGGGGCAGTTAAATCTCTGTGAGCTCAGGGCCAACCTGGTCTAGCCAGTCATGGCTACACAGTGAAGGCTACATATCCTGTCTCAATTAATAATTAATTAAAGAAAAAGAAAAATCACCTGTAACTACCTACATTTCTTCTCATTATTAAATGGTAATTTTCTGGTTACCAAATTCTAACTTCACATTATAAACTTGTAAACCATTGCTTCCTGATTTACATTGATTGTTGCTGAAAAGTCCACTATTGTCAGACCTTGGTGTCTACTTAAACCATTTGCCTTTGGCTATTTTACAGAGGCTATTCTTGTTTCCAGTATTTTTATGTTTTTATATATAAGCTGCTTAAGATTCTTCTAGAGACATGGAAGTGCTATGTTTACAGAGTCCCATCTGGTTTTTAATCACTGGTATTGCTGCTCTCGCTGTTAGAACCTCTTGCTATTCTTTAGATCGCTTTCCCCAGTCTTCCAACTTTGTTTGGTTTATACACTGAGTGCCTAGCGTCAACGGTTGTTTTATTTTTCTGTTTTTACAGTTAGATTTTGTTTTGTTTTCTAACTGGCCCTGTGATATTATGAATGTCTTCTGTTCTTTGTGCCCTTATAAAATTCCATCTACTTATTCTTTTAGCTATTTCATGACAGTATTTAACTTTAAAAATCAATAACTAAAGCTTCTCTAGGTTTAGATTTTTTTTGCATTTCTGTCTCTATGAACTGCAGTCCTTTACCTGGCTTTTTAAGTCATGAGACAACTTTTTAAAATGCTCATTCTGATATAAATTCAAAGTTAGAGACTTATGAAATAATTTTGTAATTATTTGTTTTAATAAATTATCTTGAAAAAATAAGTTATCTTTAATAAGCTATATCTTTGTAATAAGCTATTAAGTAATAAAAATAAATCATTTCTGTCCTCCAATCAGACTCCTCACAAGTTTAATATATCCTAGGTATATTAAGATTCTAATCCGTGGTTACATAGTACACTTAGTCCTGCTGCTTTCTTAGTCTCTATAAATCTCAAATAGTTTCTCACACCTCTCTTGGTCTCACCGTTTTTAAAGACTGTAAATCAGACTTTGTAGAATGTGTCTCAACCTAGGTTTCTATGGTGTTTCCTCATGACAAGAACCAGGTTCTATCCTACTGCATCATGCTTTTGGCTCATCTATCAAGCAGTTGATGTCCAATTGGTGATTCCTCATTAAACTAACATAATAGCTGCTGCAATTTAAAATTTATATCTCTCTACACTTAGTATCACTATATTGTAAGAAATAGCTTCTCTTTGTTCCAGTATTTATTCATTTATTTGTACCAGAAAATCTTGGGTCACTATCAACATTCAATGTTGTTTTAGAATCTATTAATCCTCACACTGGTGCATGTAACATGAGGGGCCAGAGCCTCTTCGAATGGTTTTACAGCTCGTCTTCACATGTATGTCTTCATTATTTTCTGAGCATGTCCTTACTGTTTAATACAGGACATTCCAGACACACATAGTCCCTCCCTCAACCCTGAAATCACACATTTCTCCAGGGAACCCTAAGTCTTTTAGTAGAAAATGGAATTTAGAAAACAAGACCCAGGAAATGGGCTCTTACTAGTGAGGTCTCCACAGGGACAGAACCATAGAATATTTGCATCCCACGGAGTTAGATACACAGCTACATATGTATCTTACATTTGCCTGCCACGTGTCTACCTACCCATCCATCCTTAAGCTCACCATGGTACCTGAAATTCCCTACAGCACAAATGTACTGGCTTCTTCCATTTACATCTAGGGAAGTCTCACTGCAGTACCCTGATCGTATGCACACCTTTGCTCCTTTATGTAACCAGCTTCCCGACCCTGATGAACTTACACCTGGCTGGGAGCTAGGCTGAACCAGATGAATTCATATTTAATTGGACTTAATCTGTGAGAATCCTGAAACCCTCCAGTGAAGCTGCTTTCCAATAGAGGGGATTTTATTTCCTTCTGCCAAGAATGCAGCTCACTACCTGTGCAATCCCGTATTAGGTCCCGCAGAGGAGCCGGGTTAATCAGGTTCTTAGTTGGCAAGCTCCTGTTACAGCAGGCCTCAGTCTAAGTCTTCCACCCTCAGTACTTACTGCTGAGGTCAGTTCTTTGGGGTTCTGTGGAAAGATTATTTTTAGGGTGCGGTGTTCTTTGTTTTTGTCTATCTTGTATGCTCTGGGATTGTTTCTTTATTTCTTTGTTTTTGCCCTGTCAGACTTCTCTGACTGCTTGCAATCCCAGGAATTCCATGTTGCTCATGCTTCTCATTTATTCCAATCCAGATGTTAGGTGTGCAGCTCAGTGGCAGAGTGTTGCCTACTGTGTGTGACGTCATGCACTAGATCTTCAGCACTTCAAAACATATACCGCTTTACCCATGTTCAATGGTACTAGGCACTCATTCTTTGGTGTCACTAACCCATCATATTTTAACTTTTTATCTATATGCTTCTCTGTATTTTTTTTCTTTTCTTGCTTTACTAGACTATCAGTGAATGCCCTTGAACCATAAAAATTTCTGCTACAGGCTGGTTACTGTTTCAGGGTACGAGTAGATTAAAAAAAAAAGTGAACCTGAAGAAATTATTAGCTAGCACTTATGATTTGCTTTTAAAAGAAAGGATTATATTTAACAATGTTGTGACAAGATTAGGTCATTTTGTATCATAAAGATTTAAGGGATATTAACATTCCTTTGGCATAGTACCCTAATTTGACACATGGGGAAAGAAATCCCAAATACCAGGATGGGTTTTTGCCAAAGTAAATGGAATTTTGATGGGTTAGCTTCCATTTATTTAGAGTTGAGTCTTTAACTCTCCCCCCTTAATTTGAACTTGTACAATCTTTTTATCTAATCAATCAGTAAAATTTTTGTAAAAATATTCTGAAGTTTTCTGCTTATTAAAATAATTTATGATCATTTGGGGGAAAAAGCACAAAAGAAAAATGTTATAATGCTGTGATCTGTAATACATGACTACTGTTAACATATTCTTTTTAATCTTACAGCTTTTATTTTCATTGCTGAGATCACACCATATAGTTTTGTATCTTTTTCACACAATGTATCATTAGTATTTCTTCACCTCATTAAAAACTCTTCATCAGCATTATTTTAATGCTGCATAATATTTAATCATATGGATGTACTTAGAAGGACTGAACTATTCACCTTAACTAAATAAGTTGTTTCTATTTCTTCCTGCTATATATCATAATCTGAAGCGTATTTCTGTTTATCAGTGTTAGCCCACGTGATGTTTCCTGAGGAGAGTCCTAGCCCCAGACTGCCTTGAGTAAAGGAGGCGAAGGTAATTAAGACTTTTGATATATGTCGCCAGATTGTTTCTTGACAGAAAAGCAGGATAAGTTTATACTCCATCTAGCTGGATAAGAGAGTTGTTTCCTCAAGTCTTTACTGCAGTTTTCGTTTGGGTGTGAACATTTTCTGAATATGGTCATACACTTTTTAAATGTGTAGTGATGAATGACAGAGCACACATCTAACAAGAGTCTCACAATATTCCGTCCCCTTGTGCTGCTCTTGGGCTGTAAATGCATTCTGTAATATTCACACAATAATAAAATCAATAGGTGTGTTCCATTCTTGCTCTAATGAGGATGATAAACCTCATTGGGACTCACCTGAGATGCCAGATACTTCTTCATCATCTAATTAATCCTTTCTATAAAGCTTAAATCTCTGTGCATGGAGCTATTTAAAGAATTAGGCAAAACAAGGTAGGGTGCTCCACCAGATATTGGCACACAGACCCTCCTACCAGTCAGCTACCTGCCAAACTGATACAGTGGATATTTGCAGGTTTGCAATCTGGAAGCGCGAACACAAATGGTCGGCAAAGTGCCAGCTGAGGGTTAGAAATGCAGGAATGGGATTGTGCGGGTAGACTGTGCAGGGGTAGGATGTGCAGGGGTAGGATGTACGGGGGTAGGCTATGCGGGGGCAGATGTGCGGGGGTAGGATGTGTGGGGGTAGGATACACGGGGGTAGGATACACAGGGGTAGGATTGTGGGGATAGGATGTGCAGGGGTAGGATGTGCAGGTGTAGGTTATGCGGGGATAGGATGTGCGGGGGTAGGCTATGCGGGGGTAGAATGTGCGGGGGTAGGATGTGAGGGGGTAGGATTGCGGAGGTAGGATATTCCCATGGTAGGCTATGCAGGATCTGGAAGCCCAAATGCACGGGTTTCCTTAGGTCTATTTCACTGTTGTTCTGTTGGTTAGATTGGCCTGCTCTGCCCAGGAACTCAGGGAAGTTTACAATGAGTAAACTGTCCATTGCAGAGGACTTCATTTCTGGCTGTACATCTACTGTCTAAAATTTCGAACAGCCCATGCAGACCTATAGAATCAGAATCTCTGCTGCATGGGCTCAAATATCTGGAGTTTTTTTAAAGTTCCCAGCCAGTATTGATTCACGGCCAAAGTTGAGGTTTAATGGATAACTTGGTTCCTAGATTTTTTTTTTTTTTTGGTAATGTAAGAGCTGGAATTGGTCATCTAAATCTGTAATTAAACACTCTGACCTTAGAGATTTGCAAGTAAAGAAATACCAATTTCAACGGAAAGAATTTCAATTACTTGCTAAATATCACATGGTTTGCTAATAACAGGATGGACATTTGTGTTGCACATTGCCAGAATGTCTTCTAAAAGCTTAGAAGGCAAGAGAAAGCAGCCTCAGAAAATAGAAGTTACATTTAAAGCGATCACTGCCATTCAAGAAGTCTTTGTGGATTTATCTTTAAAGAGGCCATATTTCATATTGTATCTCATTGCAAGCTGAGAAGACAGGATCTCAGTTCTTGCTGAGTGGAGGGTGAAGAGGGCTTGGTGCTTGTTCTCCCACAGGAGGGCAGGCGGGTGCTGCTGGGGAGTTGGCTGTTTCTTCTACGGTGCCCCCAGTCTGTCTCACTGTTCAGGTTTACTAAACTGTTAAAAAAAAAAAGTCAAGGTGTAGATGGCTTGAAAGAAAGTTCTCTGAGGGCAGCCACCCACAAATGCTCACCTTTCACGAATAACTTTATTATTCCTGTCGTCTTTGTGAGGATTCTCTCACCTTTGTCTCCGATCTAAGCACTGGAGGTGGGGAGGCAGATATGAAAATTGCTTAGGTATACAACCAAGAAGTGGGTGATGTTGAAGATCTTGGGTAGAAAATGGACCTCATCAAACCATGAGTTTAGCATTGAAGTTTGATGATGAACAGCTCCTTACTGAACTTTTAAAATCACGTTTTTTATGAACTCTTAATTAGGGCACAGTACTAACTTTATAAGAAGCTGGGTGGGAAGAAAAAACCTCATGATATAAACACCCCTGATTTACGTTTATTTATTTGGGGCCTCACTGGAAAATAGCACGTCCTAAAATATCACTTAAAGGCCTTTGGTTCACAACTGACACGTTCTGAACACTAGTACTGGTTCTAGAACCCCCGGTATCTGATGCTCTGTTTCTCTTGGGTTGGATTTATGGCCAACTTTTTGTAATTGAGTCTCTATTGGGTCAAGTTAGGATATGAGAATGCAATTTTCAATAAAAAGAGTGGGGATAGAGAGCAAACAGGAGGGAGTGACCCTGGGAAAAGTATCACCATTGATGTTTATCTTAAACCTCCTCTGATGTGGATGGGGCTCCCTGGCAGCATGCCAAGCTGCTGTCACAAAGTAGAGCTATCAGAGGGGTTTCTAGAGAAAGGGTATTACCCTGAATGTTGAGACCCTATGAAAAGGTGCACTACAAAAAGACAAACATTTTCTGTCCTTCAAGGAGTGCCCAATCCCTAAATCTTGACATAAGATTGTCACTTGCCACTTGAGATTCACAGTCTCGGCACAAACACGAACAATGACTGCAAACTTTTAGCCACAGTTTCCTAGAAGCCACACCCCATCAAGACCCCTAGCCTTCCCTGCCCCCAGCAGCTCTTCTCCCAGCCTTTCTACAAGCAGATCTTAATTAGCCATCTTTCCCGAAAAGGAAAAATTAATTCAGGTGCAGATGCTAAATGAGAGTCTGAAATCCTTTTTAGTTCAAACTACTGTGACTGCTTTTAAAGACAGACAAAAAAATTAATAATTCCATATGAGGAAATGAAGTGCTTATAAATTATCCCTAAAAGAAACTTTTGCTGCCATGACTATTACACAAAATACAAATTATTGACCCCATTTTGAGAATGTAACATCAGCCCTGTCCCAGGCTCTTTAATTTTATGATCAGTTGATTTCTTGCTCCCATGTGCTGGAAAACACATCAGTGCATGACATGCTACCAAACATTTCACAGTTGCTCTTTAAGATGGTCTCTTGTAAAAGTTAAATATGTCTGGAGCCTGTTTTATGTTAAAGTCCTAATAATGTAAATAGAGAAATGGAGAAATTTTCAGTCATTAGCACTGAGAGAGCGACACACACACACACACACACACACACACACACACACACACACCGGCTTCACCTAGGTAGAAGCCGATGAGGACTCATCTTGGTTTTGGCCCCTCCAGCTGCATATTGGCTTTATATTCTGCCAAGCTGGCAGAGAAAAATGACAGTGGTACATAGCAATCAAAACTCAAAACTATGGACTAGCTTATGGTAGGAGATGGACAGACAAAAGTGAACTCTTTCTATCATTGACTTCAAAAGCCCTGGGCTCGCTCTAGGAATAATCATCTCTCTATAGTCAAATAGCAACTCAGACTTTTTGAGTTTCACAAAAGTCTTACAAGCATTTCTTTGTAAATTTCCCACCAAAATCTAGGGAGGAGGTGGTGGTTATTCCCATTTTATGAATAAGAAACAGATTTGAAAAGTTTAAGTACATTTTCTAATATAATAAGCTAGTAGCAAAGAGAGCCCACACTTAAAGTTCACGCTTTACCCATTACATATTACAGGCAAGTTAAGAGGTTGTTTTGTTTTTGCATCTTCATCTCCTAAAGGGTGACATAGTGGTTCTTATCAGTGGCTTTTCTATCTCTGGTTTAGCAAGAAACACTAAAACAACATTAAAGATTTACTGTCTGTATGTGTGAGAGTCTGTGCAACCTTGCTGCGGGTGGGCCATGAAGTGGCTTCAGCAACTAGATCAAATCCAAGAATTTCATGGCCTATGGGTGGAGCTATATACTCATTAAAAGTTTAAATGAATAAAATCCCTACATGGACAGGTCAAAGAGGTCATACTAGGACCTCCAGCCCCAGGATATTGAGAGTAGCACTGTGCCTATGACACTCAAGAAAGGAGCTTTTTAACATCTGGCTCAGGTCCTGAGTCAGCAAACAGAGACACACTCCAGGTATGCTAGGGAGAAACTATTAATCATGTAAGCTAACCCCCAATAAATTTTCTGATTATTTGTTAGTATGCAGGTGGCTTAGAGAAGACTGCAACTCTAGAATGTTAGTTTTTTTGCACTATGGGAAAATTATGACTTTCTTTCCCCAGGAACTTGCATTGTGGTAGATTAAGGCAGTAATTTGTTACAGGCATTGATAGGGGCTATGTTATCAACGTTAGAATCATCAAGAAATTCTATCAGAAGACACAATGTTTAAGTATAGGTCTAATTACAGCAATCATTTCTTTTTTGTTTCCTTTGCACAGATCCACTTAATCCCATCTCTTAGTGTGGGCACAAGCTGACAGTTGCATGACAAGGAATGTTTCCCTTTGTAAAAAACCCACTTCCTTTCTGTGTAGTTTTAGCCTAATTGAAATGTTTCCTATTAAGCTCAATCAAGGCAGCAATTATCTAATTACTCACTTATGCTTTTCCAGTCAAAATCTTGCCTAAGCTGGTATAGTGGAATGAGAAAGAACATATTTATTATTGCTTTTACATTTTCCTGTTTGGCTTTAGACAAATAATCATAAACATGTACTTCCAGTTCACCAGAACATAGCTAATTAATACTGCTATTTTCTATAAAATTGTATTACTGCAAGCTATAGCCCAATGCCAAATGTGGCCCTGTCTCCAAATGCACTGTAAGACTTGTGGTTACATTGCATGAATGGTGTCACTGGAGAAGGGTAATAAGGAGAGAAGCTAGGGAAAACAAATCACAAACATATATTCAATCATCTCAAAGCCGCAAGTTTTATGGTTTTAAAAATAAAAAGTGAATCGCTTAGATTTAATTGAGAAAATAATTTTATAGCATCGCTTTAAAGAAACATGTATCCTGCATGTCTGGGTTTGCTCTTGATAGACATCCCTTAGGTCTCAAGATGATCACAACCAGTCAACAACACAGGTGGTCCACACTTTTAAGGTATAAATTAGAGACATATATCATTAAAACCAGAATTAATTTTAGAGTTAGTGACCCTATGAGGTCACTCCTGATTAACTCCATTTTGATTGAGGTTGTACCAAAGCAAAACAGACAAATTGGGTATGAGGGATTGCTATGTTCATTTCCAGACAATACGTTTTATTATTATTTTCATCCTAAATAGTAACTAATGTGGAACAAATGCAGTCCTCTGTGTGTAAAAGCCCCAGAAAACTTTGCTTCATGGCAATTTTATAAGGAGGGAAAGAAACACTTTCTTCAATCCCCTAAATGTGGCTGGCAATCCTTTACCTACATTTACTGTACTAGAAGAACATCATTGCAAGAAACAAGGCTGCAAGGAGAACATTCCACTTCCTGGAAGGAGATGAGGATCCCTGTGTCCATGAAAACAAGAACATGTTTATTTCAGTACACACAATTCTGAGTGAGCCATTCACAGCAGGTGATCTACGAGGATGCTTTTTCTCCTGACTTGAATCAGTGACGATTCATTGATAAATTAGTAAAAAGTTCATAAAACCCTAAGTAGCTAGCTGTTGTGATTGGAAACTATGTCTTTCCTCTAGAGAGCTGTGTTATCTGCTTCACAGCATGGAAAGAGGACTTGAAGAGAAAATGTTGTGGCTTGAAGATGGCCTCAGTTGAAGAACAGACTATTCTGTTATTCCCATCAGAAAGAAGAGCATAATTAAAGGCAGAGAAAGAGATAGCAACTGATTTCTTTGTAAGAATAAAGAGAATACATAACCAGCCACTTCCTTGCCACTGGTTCTTAATCAGGACTTTAATAAAATGACCATTAAATGCATTCTAATTCATAGTCACTGTGGAAAAATAAAAGAATGAGACTCAACATTGTATGCTTCTCTGTTCTTTCTGGGCAGCTTTATCGCAAAATCTATTTTGTAGTAGGAATGGAGGGAGTCTGTGGGATCGGGTGACTGACAACAAGCAGAGAAACAGTTGTTTGTCAGTGTACATCTGCCCTTAGCTCACTCTAACTCCTGGGATCTGGGGAAAGTCTGGCCCATTGACTCGGTACCACCTTAGAAACTTCAGCCCCGTGGACCTCTTGTTCAGTCCCTAGCAGTAAACAAAAGCAAGCAAGCATGGCCTTTGTGTTCAACATTATTAGGTTCTTGAAATTTTCAAGATGAGTTACCATTGCCTTTATAGCCCCCTCTTTTCTCTAGTTCTCGTGTTTCTATCCTTCCTCTGCAGCAATAATTTAATAGAGCTAATTATGTCTTTAGAAATAGTTAAATAAGCAAATGAATGAAGCTCTCTTTCCGTTTGCCCAATGCCGGGTCAAGTGGCTCCTGAAGTGTGTCTGAAATGATACCCTTTCACGTCTGGCTTGAGTCTTCTATTGGGATTGTTTTTATGATGCTCTGTTATACTCACCAAGTGTGTTAAAGAGTGCTGTTTTATCCCATTTAATATAATATCTGGAAAACCTTAGGATTGTAGAAATTTAACACTAGTGAAAACATCTCACAATTTCTCTTTAATAATGGCGGGTTCTCCATGCATATTTATCTTAAGTTTCCTAATTATGAATTATTTTTCTATTTGTTCAATTTTAATATCAGCTTGGTTTGTTAGTTATTTTGTTTCTAGTACCTATAGTGTTACTGCTTCTTTTCGAGTTTTTATAACACTTTGTCTTTTACAGTGGAAACATGAGTAATAACTTTTATTCTAAAACACAAATTAACTGCTGATGCTTTTAAACGTCCAACTGAAGGTCATGATGTTTGTCCATGACAAACAAAAGCATTAGCTTTCATCATTCTATTAACGTTTCACAAAGCAAAGCAAGTGAACACAAAGAGCATCCACTGTGGATGCTCAGGAGTTGAGTGCTAATCACCTGTAATGGCCAAAGGTTAACACACAAGTCCCATGGCCTACATCCTATAAAATTATAACTCTACATATTGGAATTGCCTAGAAGCCTTTGAAAGAGGGGCTGCAGAGATGCTGCAGTGGTTAAGAACACTCACTACTCTTGCTGACGACCAGAGTTCGGTTCCCAGAACCCACACTAGATAACTCCAGTTCCAGGGTATCTGATCCTCTCTTCTGACCTTCATGGACTCATGCACACACACACACACACACACACACACACACACAAACACACACACACACAAAACTTTAAAAAGAAAAGATCACTAATTGGTCCCTGCCCAATATACTGATTTAAGTGCTATGTGGAACACTTAGTTACAGACTTCTTAACAAACTCCTCTGTTGATTCTAGTGTTAATTATAACTCAAAATGCACTACATTTGAATGAAAAGAGACAAATGCAACATATACACAAGTAGCGATTAACAGTTATCCTTTATTGTGTCCTACCATTAATTTGAAGTAAAACAGAATGGTATGCTCATTGATTCACCCATTCTCCCATTTATTTATCATTTATATAATTTACTCCTACTAAAGATGTTACAAAATACCACATTTTTTTCCTTACCTAGCTGGTCTCAAAATCAAACACTCTTACAGAAATAATGTTGGTAACGAAAAATGAGAGACAACTGGAGGAAGCTAGTTTAAATTTAAAAAAATGTAGTGAGTACTACTTTTCAAGACCCCATCTCCTAATCCTAGCACAGATTTAGGATTCAGTATGAATGTGAGAAGTACAAAAGTCCGTAATGCACACACTCAACCACAGAGCTGTACTGACTACAGAAACCTGTACAACTGCGCACAGACCTCACCTACAAGGTTGGCCCTGGTTTCATCCACTTGCATATCTGATGTCAGTTTGGTGTCTACTTGGAGGACCCCAAATTAGCTCATAATATAACACGGATGCCTCCTTGGAGCATCAACACTGGCATCAAGAACAAGTCACTGTGCTTTACCTCTTCAAGAATCATACACATTTATACTTCTTATTGTCTGAAGCTGGTTATCGGTGCAAGTCCTTTGCTCATACTCATAGCATAAAGGACATACTAGGTTTGAGAAGCAGTTTTAAGGTTTTAAATCAAGCTCACTGGAAATAAAAATATACAGTGAGAATTAGAGCTGTGATTATCATCTTTTACCCCAAATAAATTTGCCAAGGAGAAACTCACAAATACACTCTTACTTTGGCTTTGAAGAAAAGGGGTTGAAAGCAACTCAAAGGCTATTGACAAGGAAAGAATGAAAACTTGCTTTTGCTTCTGTTTACAATTGGAAGTGCAATTACTTGGGGGTAAGACAGTGTTTCCAAACTTGGCAATTTGAATATCAATGCAAAGTTTTGTAGCCATTATCAACCTATCTGGGCCTCATTAAATTGGACTGTATGTACTCTGAGGACTATTTCAAAAATATAATGTTTTGAATTCATTCAAGACACATGCCTTGTCAGATTCATGGGTTTTAACGTAATTACCATGTGTTTTTCTTCTCTGTGTATCCTCTCTCAAAGTGAGCACCTTTTCATCCTTCTCCAAAGGAAACTAGTTGCTTGAGTTCTACCATAAGGATTTGTCAAGGCATTATGGGTAAAATTGAAAAAAAAATACCTGAAATAAAAAATTTAGTTGCCGATAAATATGTAAATACAGTCCAGGCCTTCATAGTTGGAAACAAGGTCTAGATAGATACTTGATAGATAGTCAAAACTAGTCAACTCATTTCCTGTGTGAGATTGCCTAGATCCCATTTTTCTTTACTATAACATAATATTGCTGGGAACTATAAAAAGAAAAAAAGATAAACAAAGCAAGACAGGAGGTACAAGCTATCAAAGCAGCACTGAGTTTCTGTCTTCTTCCCTCACGATGGACTGTAAATGGGTAAGCCAAATAAACCTGTTCTCCAAGTTGCTTTGTCACGGTATTTATCATAGCAACAGAAAGCTACCAAGACAACAACCAAACCAAAGTTCTACTTCTTCAGCCATAAAAGAAGAATGGCATCTATGCAGAGGGTTGTGTGGAAAACTAGGCATAATATAGGTTGTAAGGTATTGAGAACAACATTTGGTAGCTAGGAGGTAGCAAACCAAGTGTGGGTTACTTTAGGTTTGGTTTTAAAAACGGTATGATTTGAATTCTAGGTTACCAAAACTAAATAGTTTCCCTGTTTGTAGGAAGAATATAATATTTATATTATCAACTCTGTTAATAAAAAGAAGTTATAATATACAAAGTGAATTTAAATGAATTGGATAAAGGTAAAATTCAAGCTTTTCTAAGTGGACAGTTTGAGACATAGAAATTGATGGTTTATCTTTTCTAGAAGTATATTAAAGTAAACTAATAATTTCTAATAGTATAGTGAAAATATAGGTACAAAGAAGTTGTCAAAGTTAATGCTTTATCCCTGAATTCTATAATTTTTAACATGCTGCAATTAAATTTATTTGCAATTTAATTTGCAAATAAAAATTAATTTATCCTCTCTAGAGAATAAATTAATTTAAGTGACAATAAAATTTTCAGCTGTAACATTAGGACTTATAAGTATTTAATACTGTAAACACTCTGAAATAGTTTTTTCTTAGAATCACATTTCCTGAGAGTCCTACAAGCAAAAAAAAAAATGATACCAACAGTAAATATGGGCTTGGAATTGTTAAGCCTCACTCACTGTCAGGTGCTTGGCCATTAGGTGCAGGGATGTGTAATTAACTACTAAAGTAACTTCCAGGGCTGGGCACTCTGCTCAGTGGGAGACATTGGCTTGGCACATACAAGTCTGCAGGTTCCACCTCCCCCAAATCAATACTGAACGATTACTTTGTGTCCAACAGAAGACGTAGGTCTTCTAGAAGTCATAGGTCTATGTTGTTCTCAGGGCTCATGCCCTCCATGAAAGAGACAGAAGTGTGGGATCACATACAATACTTACTAATCCTTTTCTCATTATTGTCCCTGCCACCAAGTGACATCCAGGACTAGCTAGACTAACTTCACAGCTCCATGATCTACTTACTATCTAACAAATCTTTTCTCTACAGCAGGTTTAGGAGTCACTGCATCTCCCGTGACATATTGTGGGACATTGGGAAATTAATAGGACCATGATTTTGAAACATGAGTTTTTTTCTCTCCAGAGAGAACTTTATCAGTTTACATTTTCTCCCTCTCTTCACTCCTACCAAGAACAATAACAGAATATCAAAAGCTGTTTCTGCTATGTGTCTTCAAACAGGAATAGACAGAGAAAAATGAAATGAGGGGGAAAATAGCCAAAGTGAGGAGCAATTAATCCAAAAGGAAAGAGGAAAGCCTTAAAGTTCACTTACTCTTACCAATTCGCATCTGACTTCAGTAAGGGAACAGAAAGGAATAAGCGGGAAGTGACAACCCAAAGCGCAGTAGGGAAGCAGGCAGTGCCCTGAACCGCAGGACAATTTGTTCTCAGAACTAGAACCAAAGCGAAGTCAGTGACGGATTATGTTGTGGGAACCCTGATGATAAACACATTTGGGATGAAAGAAGGAGCCCCTCCTCAGTACTGTGGATACAAAAATTGAAAACAGGATGATGTAATTCAGAAAAATAGAACTACTCTAGATTCAGCTCCTGCAAAGTGCCAGGCACTGGGGGCAGCCTGCACCTTGCATGGCTACAGGCTCTGGGGCAGGGAGGAGGCAATTTCCTATGAATGGTCCAGAAAGCAAAGAGGGGGAGGAAAAGAGACAAAGTGGAGGAGAGCACCCTGTAGGTGGAGATGCTTCACGCTTAGATGTGGATAACAGGGTGCATTATGCAATTAGAGAGGGAAGCTGAGTGTGGTGATACATTTACTACACTGGCCAAGAGTAAATGTGGCTTCAGAATATGGGTGTGATGAGAAGTAAAGACTTGACTGATGAAAAACACAGAGCAGCGCTTAAAATGGCCCTAATGATACTCTTATAACATGCTTCCATTCAACTTCACCTCTATTTTTAATAGAAATACCAATGAAGCCTAAAACGACCACAGAAGTGCCTGTTATTATTGTCATTAACTGAAGAGAAATCTAGAGGACAGAGGATGTTCTGCTTCATCAGGGGTCCATGCTGGATCCCCTTTTTCTGGATTTCTCTCCAAGACGTCTGTCCAACCATTTTCCAAAGTATGATCCCTGGAACATTAATTCTGCAGAACAACAGCAAGTTTCTATCTGATGATAATGTTACTCTTGATCATGCTGGATAAGCAGAAGTGCAAGCAAGCTCACAATGAGTAAGCAAAATTGGCCAAGACAACCTGTCAGTGGATCAAAAGCACCGTAACAAATGATCCGCGCTCCTAGCCAATCACAACATGCCAGCATCACATACTATAGTAAACTTCCAATGGGGGTATAAAATACTTTTCCTTTAAAGTTAATGGGCCTCTGAACTCTTTCAGTCTGCATTCCAGACTGAGAGTAATATACAATACACTGGAAAAGATTGCGTCAGTGGATGCTGAGTTAAGGAAGAAGTTAGAAAAGTCTGTTTCAGTATAGGCACAGAAACACAGACGTGAAGTAGATTATGAAAAGCTTTGAATATGGACTAACAATCCCAGTTTTTATTGAGCAGAGAATGGCTAGTAGCACTGTCCACAAATAACAGGGCATCTAGAAGCCTACGTAAGTATTCTTCATTATTGACGATTTAGACCTTATGGCGACAGACAACGTTTAGTCAAGTGTGTACATTGAGACTGTTTGCATCTGTTACAAACAACCTGTTATCCAAAACATCCAAATACCTCTTGAAACTCAACGTTAAGAAAATAAATAACTAATTTAAAAATGTTCCAAAGATCTTTTATTTATTTATTTATCTATTTATTTTGTTTATTCTTTTTCCAAGACAGGATTTCTCTGTAGCTTTGAGGCCTGTCCTAGAACTAGCTCTTGTAGACCAGGCTGGCCTTGAACTCACAAAGATCTGCCACCTCTGCCTCCCGATTGCAGGGATTAAAGGCATGTGCCACCACCATCTTTGACTGGACCAAATATCTTAACAAATGCCTCACCAGAAGACATATACTGATGACAAATAAATACATTAAAAGATGCTCTACATCCTATGCCATAAGGAAAAAGCAGACTGACACAACATGAGCTATTATACACAGAATGGTCCAAATGCAGAGCACTGATGATACCAAACAGTGCCAAGAAAGGGAAGCAGGCAGAATTCTCACTCATTGTTGGTAGGAATGGAAACAGTGTAACTGTATTGGATGACAGTTTGATAACTTATTGGGAACTAAAGCTGTAGTATATTCAGACAACGAAATGTTATTCACTGTTACTCATTAGGAAGGGAAGGGGAGGGGAGGGAAGGGAGGTATCTTAAACCCATATTATTGAAGTGGAAGACGACAGTCTAAAAAAGTTACAGAAATGCATGATTCTGGTTATATAGCCCTCAGGAGAAGGCAATCTATAGAGACAGGAAAAGATGGGAGATTGCCAGGGGTTGGATTTGGGAGAGGGTTTAGTGTGCAGACAGCACAGAGGACCTTTAAGTCCTATTGTACTCTAATGGCTGGAATGCTGCTTTTGTTTTTCTGAGGAAGCATACTGATTGCCATAGTAGCTGTACCACTTCCCCTTCCACCAGCAGACAATAGGGCTGGCTTCTCTTTCTTAGTAGGCTTACTAACCTTTGTTATCATTTGTCTCCTTGAGATAGCTATTCCAAATGAAGTGATGCATGGCTAGGGAAACTGAATACTTTTTCAAGTATCTAGTCTGGTTCGGTAAGAGACACTGTCTCAAAACAAGAAGAGGAGGGAAATTCAGAATGATACCAAGTATCAATTCAGAACTACATACACATGCACATGTATACCCACACATGTGTGCTTGTGACCATTTGTTTGTGTTTGTAAGAACTATCTGTTCAGTTCATTGGTCCACTTATTGGTTAGAAGATTTTGGCTCTTGTGAGGAGGGAATCAGTAAAAGACGATGGGGTAGGAAGAAAGGACAGCTGGGGAGGAAGGACAAAAATGTATATTGGCATTTGCAAGGAAATATCATAAGCAATCCCATTAGCTTTATGTACTATCCTTTAAGATTAATTTAAATCTGCAAAAATAATGCATTAGCAGAGATAATGGAAAGCCTGTTTCAAAATTTAAGAAGCCAATGACTTGAAAGTTCACAGAGAAAATGAGCCAATAACAATAAACTGATCATGTGATATTTATAATGCATATTTATTTTCAATTATATGTCTTCTTCCACTCAAACTTTATAAAAGTAGAGATTTTTGCAATTATTCATCTGATCAATTCCAAATGTCTAGAACAATGCCTGACACACAAAAATCAATAAGCTATGAATGGATAAATAAATATCCCATTTAACAGATGAGGAAACTGGTGCCCAGAGAAGTTAAGTAACTTTCTTAATAGGTGACACACCATGTCATGACTGAGGCCTGATTGACCGCTCTGGCTCAGAAGAACTGTGTTCTGTCTTCTGTCCTGTGGTTGAAGTGACACCTATCTTCGTTAGAGTACTTTCAGTTTTGTGATAGCTCTCTGGAATGTATTTTCTTTCCCCATTCTTATTCTTCTTCCCTCTTTCTTCATTTCCTTCATCTCCTTTCTTCATGTTCCCATTAAAATCCTCCACATCCATGTGTATGTAAATTCCTCTGCATCCATGTGTATATGTGCCGAGCACCGTTATTGACACTGGAGATGCAGATTTAAGTACGACTTGCCATCTACTTGCCAAGAGCAGCCCTGGAGAGGGGACAGCAGACATACTGATGGGTAAGTTCATGCCTTAACTTTCTTTTAAGGAAATAGAAGTTATCTCATTCTGATGTGGGAGTGTTCTCCTGTATTTTGTATTACTCTTATTGGTTGAATAAAGAGCTGCCTGGCTTATAAGATAGGTCAGCCCTTAGGTGCGTGGAGTAGACAGAACGGAAGTTCTGAGGAGAAGAAAGGAAGTGAGACAGTCACCATGAGGCTCCCGTCACAGATGGATGCAGGTTTGACCTTTCCAGTAAGTCACCACGTGGTTACTTACAGACTTTTATAATGGGTTAGTTTATGAGGTGAGGGCTAGCCAAGAAAAGGCTAGAGATAATGGGCCAGGCAGAGTTTGAATGAATGCCGTTCTCATGTGGTTATTTCGGGCGCAGGCAACCAGTGGCTGAGCGGGCCAGCAGCTGGGGGCTTGGGAGCCTGGCGGCTGGGGAACACAACACACACCTCTCCTCTAATTACAACATCATTCCTCACTTTTCCTCTTTCTGGTGAAGTGTAAGGAATTTTTGCTCAGGGCTTGACAGATTGCTCAATGGATAAATCACTCGGTGTTCAAGTTTGAGGACCAGACTGTAACATGAGGGCCTGCTTGTTGGGGTTTCTGTCCTGTCCGGTTCCCACAGCCAGTAAGCCCCCAAAAATTACACAGAGGGTTATATTAATGATAAACTGATTGGCCCATTAGTTCAGGCTTATTATTAACTCTTATAACTTATATTAACCCAGTATTCTTATCTATGTTAGTCACATTTCTCGGTACCTGTTTTAGCAGGGCAATCACATCTTCCTTCTTTGGTGGTTGAGAAAAGATGGGGGAGGAATGGGCTTCCTCCTTCCCAGAATCCTCCTGTTCTCATTGCCCTACCTCTACTTCCTGTCTGGTTGTCCCACCTATACTTCCTGCCTGGCTACTGGCCAATCAGCGTTTATTTAAAACATAATTGACAGAATACAGAATTGTCCCATATCACCAGACTTTAAATCCCCAGAATCTACCTAACAATTGGGCAAGCATGGTAGTGGCTTTCAACCCCAGCACTCAGGATACAGAAACAGAGGATCCCTGGGACAAGCTCAGTAGCTGGACTAACTGAATTGGGGAGTTGTGGGTTCAGTGAGAGACCCTTTCCCAATAAAAGAAGTAGAGGTAAATTCAAAAAGATACCAGATATCAACTTCAGAACCAGACATGCTCATGTGCATGCATATCCATACATGTGTGCTTGCAAATATGCATACACAAACACATGTATGCAACACTTATATACACAAAGAAGGAAAAGGAAATTTTAACCAAAGTTATTACCTAAATGTAGTCTTATCTCAACTGACACAAAACATATAAATGCAATATTTTGTAAATTTTTTTCCTCTAAGTCATTTCTGACTCTTTGGGAAGCAAATGTATTCACAACAAAAAATTCAAAGGATTATAAATTTTATTGGCCATTAAGCAAATATTTATCTATATTTATGATGTTCAAATCCTAACACAAAGCATGATGAGGGACTAAAAGTGAAATGGTCTGCTCATGGCCAGACAGATGTCACTGCACTGAGGACACCACGCAGGAAGCACAGTAAGGATGGTGTAGAGGACAAACTCAATTCTGGTTGGAGCGAAGGAGGTTAAAACACAGAGATCTCAGCTTCAGGGTCTTGTTCAACTGCTTCTTCCTTGCTTTCAGGGGTTGGTGTATAGGGACAGCTGTTAGACACTCATTCAATGGCACAGCAAAATGAGCACCTTGGCGGTAGGGAGGATGGGTAATCAGTCAAAGCAAATAGCACTTTTGCAGAAGATCCAAGTTTAGAGCCCAGCGCTCACGCGAGGTGGCTCACAACCACTTGTAAACACAGTGCCAGGGGATCTGACCTGCCCATCTGACCTTAGCCAGCATGACCCTCACATGCTCTAACCCATACCTAGAAACACACACTGAGAAATAAAACCTAAACAGGCGTTCACTTTCTAGATTATTCCATTCATTAATAATGTGCCATCTCCAAATACTACAAATTTTCTGACTGACAAACACCCAGGTAATCTGTTTCCTTGCTTTGTGTGACATATCAACCAACGCCAATTTAAAGAATTAAACCAAGCTTTAATAATCTGACCTCCAGGAATCATGCTGCAAATTCTCTTAGAATACATGTTTTCTTTGACTATGATTAGCTCATTGGTGCCACATGTTCTGTGGGGAGTTACAAGAACATTTCAAAATGGCAAAATAATGAATGAGGCATTTGATGGTAAAACAAGTCAATAGGTAGTTTTTCATTTTCCAGTAACAACTTGTAACCACCCACCAGATTCTATTTTAAACTTCAGTGCTTATGGAAAAACTGTTGACTGACAACTATTATTTATAAAAGAGCCTATAAAGGGTATTAAAGATGTCAAGAATGTTTTATCTGCTAACTTAAAACCTGTCTCAGACAGAAATAAAACTGGTGACAGAGTCAGCACGTGCCTTTCATGTTGGCAAAGCATTTGAGAGCACCTGGACCAAGGTTATGTGTTAAATTTGTGAAAATCCATAACTCATGGGGCCGACAGAAAGGCCACTAGACAGAAAGATGGATGGACTGAACATTTTGTGTGCCACTGAACAGCTAATGACCAGGTAAACACCTCGGAGCAAAACAAAATCCAGATTTGTTCCAGTCATCCTCCGGCCACCTCCTGCGCCTAGTAAGAGCAGGCATGAGGCTTCTCGGGCCTTAGCCTGTTAGCACAGGGGCAAGCTGTGGTGCCTTTGCAAGGTTGCATCTTCCCTCCCACCATTTACAATCTGGCTTGCTCAGAAGCACCTGAACACAGACGTGCAAACGCACATGCACACACACACACACACACACACACACACACACGCACGTAGGCATGCATGCACACATGCAATGTGATGGAAGAGTTCTGGAGAAAGCAGGTGAAAGAAGCCCGTCCTCAGGATTGACCCACTCTGACATTTATCCACAAGAAACTCGGGCAGAATTTAAATTTAACTTTCTGTTTTGAGGGACTGTTGATCCCTCTGTGTTAGGCACTGTGACATCTTGTCCAAGAACCTTGTCAGTGTTAAATAGCCATGACTGAGTAGTAAATGAAATGCAAAGTTTTAAAGAAGTGATTTGTGCAATATAGGAAATATAAAGGAAGTATCTGGTAAATGGAGTGTATTAGGCTAGTTATACATGTTGGTTTTAAAGCAGTATACTATTTGTTACTTTTGTATTTTACAATTTTATTCTCTTACAGTTCAATATGCTGTATCCCTTTCATGTATGTGCATGTACATGTATGTACATGCAAGCTACTATGTAATTCAAAGCTGTACATTCAAGTCAGTGCATGCAGAATTAAAGCATACTATAAACTAATGAAAAGAACTAAGACATGGAGCATAAACTGCCTGTGCTTCACCTATAATGGTGCAGAAAATGCAATGCCATTGTACCTTCATTACAGCTTTATCTTGTTGTTTGAACTTCTTTCTTCCTCAAAATTAAGCCCATTATTGTTTGTTGAGTAAATAACAAAATAGCTCTCTAAAGAATAATTTGCTAGATTACAGTAGATTAATGTTGCTCCTGGGTCTAGCCCACCATGTATCCCAGGTTTGAATAGGAAACAAGGACTAGAGCCTGGAGAGATGCTCAGAGGTTGGTAGCACGTGTTGCTCTTGCAGAAGACTCAGGCCCAGGTTCAGGTCCCAGAACCCACAGCCAGGGACACTGCCTATAACGACTGCTCCTAGGGAGTCAACTTCCTCTTAAGGCAGCAGCTCCCAATCTGGGGGTCCAAGGACTCTTTCACAGGGATCACCTAAGACCTTTGGATATTTACATTACAATTCATATCAGTAGCAAAATCACACTTTGAAGTAGCAACAAAAATAATTTTATTGTTGGGGAATCACTACAACATGAGAAACTTTATTAAAGGGGTGCAGCAGTAGAAAGGCTGAGAGCCAGTCTTCTGATTGCCATGGGCCCTTGCATGCGTGCACTACAGCATGTGCACACACACCCCCACACACATAAATAAGTTTTTAAGAAAAAAACTGATACTAATATATGAAATAAAATAGAAATGGTTTATATAAAAATGTTTCCTTATAAATATGGAAATGTTTCCTTATAAATATGTAAGTATGTTAGACATTTGTGAATTGCAGCTTTTCTCATTGTGCCATTTATAGCAAACAGTGGTCATTTGTCTTTTCCAAAACTTCCCATAATATTGTCAAATATTCAATAAAAATGTTATAATTAGTTTCACCAATTTATTTTGAAGAAAAATTGCCCCATTTTCCTTTCCTTATCTCATATTAAATTCATATTAAAGTAACACACACACACATATATATGAAACATATATATATATATGATATATATGAAACATATATCCAAATATCCATATAGTTACTGGACAGCTCACTAAAACAAGGCTGCTATGAAAACATTTGTCCAGCTTGTAAAAGCAGGAGTAATGAGAAGGCACCGTGTGGCACTAGCCATCCAAGTGCTTGCTGCACTAGCTGAAGAAAAAAATGAATGAAAGAAAGAAAGAAAGAAGAAAGAAAGAAAGAAGAAAGAAAGAAAGAAGAAAGAAAGAAAGAAAGAAACAAAGAAAGAAAGAAACAAACAAACAAACAGTGCCTGGAGATCTTCTCTTTGCCTGTGATTATTAATTAGTAGCTCATTTTCTAGAATGCTGCTTCAGAACACCAAATACCTTGATTTCTCTAATTCCTATTTCCCCCAACATTTTGCTGTTTCTAAAGTCCACGTCGTAGTACAAAGAACAGGTCCATGTTATCACAGTCGCCCTTTTACAAGACAACCGATGTCAGGTCTGAAAAGTGGTGAAGATGTAGAACCACAGCAATAGTTAAAGCTTTCGGATTTGTCATTTCTTCCAGCAACACTTGGGCCTCTCCACCCTGCCCAAAATAGGATCTTTCCAATTTCCTACAGTAAAGGAACAGCATCATCTTGGACCCCATCAATTCTCACTTAATGTGAAGACATTTGAAACTGACTTTGAGACTAGAGGAAGAGATGATGGAGACAAAGAAACACGTACTGAAGATATAATGAGGTGAGCTGTCAAATTGACAGCATGAATTATCTGTTACAGTGTGCTCTCTTATGAGATGACAGCTTGTTATTCTAAGACCTGGCCCCAAGTTAGATTGGCCAGACTAAATGCTGCATCTTTAGAAACTGATCACGCAAAAGCCTTGGCTAAACGTTCTATCTGGTGGCTTGGGATTTATTTTGGCATTGAAAAGCCAGAAGTGTCAGGCAACTCCGAATGTGTTTCTCAGTCATTTCTCTTCGTTTTACTAGCACAGTTCAAGGGAAGAAACAATCAGGAGAATATGAAGGTACACATTCATTCACCTTTAACAAAACCACGGTGTGTGACGTATTCAAACATACATCAAGCTCCATTTGGAGTATCTGCATTTGTTTCTGAATATTGTAAATAATTTGTTTTTGTAATTGTTGCTTAAATCCAAAATATCAGTTTTATTCACTATCTTCATAAAACTTAGAAGACCAAAGGACTTTCTCAGAGTTCCTAAAACTGGCTATTGAAAGAGAGCCGATGCAGTGAGTTTGCTAGGTTTCTATTAGCTCTAAATATCCTCTGCATGTATTCTTTGTGCCTCAAGTATCCATTGTGTTGAGTTTACTGAACAGAATAATGAACATTTGTCTTATCTATCTCTATCTGAATTTGTGTGGGAAATATACAAGGTAAATACAGATATAGTCTCTTGACACTGCTTTGTTTACCTACAACCTGATTAAGAGAAGACCCTAGCCATTACAACAGGAAAGTGTAGCCCACAGTCGCCATCACAACTGGAACCACATATGTAGACAGGTACCTCCCCTGACACTGATTTATTGGTTTTAGAAACCCAGGATGGGCTCGTCAACACAAGACCTTCCTATCCCGGCTCTCCACTGCTAGATTACAGAGTTGTATACCACCACACC
>JAQHUG010000132.1:2179889-2198097 GCA_028555095.1 Dicrostonyx torquatus
AAATAAACTGAATTATATATCTTAGTAAAAATATGCCCATCAATAGTACAAACTATACACACAGAATGGCACAATAGCTGTCAATCACCACAGAAAAGTTGGCACTAGTTTCAACCTGTCATCAGAGAGAAATTTAGTACTCTTCAGAGTTTTGATAAATTTTAATCCAATTCCGATTGTTGTTATTTCACAATTCTATCATTTAATGCATATATTCTTTTTAGAGCAGTAAATGCATATGTATGACAGCAAGATTTCCTAACTTCAGAAGCAGTTATTTGGTTTAAAGTTCTCAATTTTCATAATAGATCCTCCTCAGGACTTTCAGTGTAAAACACACAAAGAACCCATAAAGCTGGTCTGTGTTTAACTTACCATCCCCACTGACAGAATGATGAAGCTGATTTGATCATAAATAGCCTCTGGAGCTTGCCACTGTGCTTTGGGGACATGCCAACCTGTCTGAACCAGTGTGAACTTAGAACCCTGAGATCACAATATCAGACTCCTTGTGTGGTGTGTTTGGGGGGTGGGATAGTAGTAGGATCTCAGAGTCTAGTCAAAGAACAGTTAAATTGATTTTCAGTTCAAGGGTGTGTGTGCGTGTGTGTGTATTCTAAGAATTTTAACCATTTGATTAATACTTGGAAACCATAACTCCAACAAATATACTTTAAAAAACTGATTGACACTGAACACAATTTTTCAGTGGGTGAGAAATGAAAAACCAGGATTTATCCCACAGACTATGAGAGGCCGGAGTAGTTTTAACTCTTTATATATCTGCGTTGACTTTACAGATAAAGATCAAGCCAATGGCATTTTAGAAAATTGCTTGCATTTAACCCCCAGTGTCCTTACTCTACGTTTCCTTTATTAACAAAACAGGAAGCACATGGCTGTGTGTAACCTCTTACTGAGTTTGCTATGAATGTTGAAGCAATCTACAAAATATAGCTGTTTTGTAAAATAGACAAGATGCTCCAAGAGGAAAACATCTCATCAGGCTTTCTTTAGAATAATTTGCAAAGCTTTTTGAACTTTGAGGTTTTCAAAAATTCTTACTATATAAGTAATAAACATACATACTCAACAGAGGAGACAGATCAACGAATAAAGTATTTGCACCATAAGAATAGGAGTTAAGATTCCCAGTGCATACATAAAATTCAGGCAGGACAGGCAAACTTGGGTTCAATGGAAGATTTTTTTACCCCAATAAGCAAAGTGGAAAGTGACCCAGGAAGACACCAATGTTAGTTTCAGGTCTCTACAAGCATATACATGTGTGTGCATCCATAGATACATGTACATAAACATGCAGACACACATGTACACACACCATATATACATTCATACATACATACACAAAAAATATAGACACTATGCTCTAAAGTACATATACAAAATTCCCAATACCATTTCACTGAGGTGAAAAATACAAAGTTCTCACTTTTGCAAAATGTTTGCCCTCTCCTTTCACCAAACACACTGAAATTCTCATGTCATACAAAAACAAATACACAGTAATTGGGCTTCAATTTATTTTATTCAGCTTCTTATTAACCTCTTTTCCTTTTATTTCTTATTTTCTTTACCTTAAGTACCTGATATTTTTTGTAACCTTATTTCTAGAGTAACTTTTTGACTAATTTTAACTCAAAACAAAAACAAAGTAGAATGCCATTCTACTTTAAGCATCAAGGAAAGAGAAGTAAAATAACACTGGGAGGAGGTTTCCCTTTCACATAGCCTCTTACAGAAGAGGATGAAGTGTAGTAGTGCACACCTTTAATCCCAGCACTCGAGAGGCAGGGGCAGGCGGATCTCTGTGAGTTTGAGGCCAGCCTGGGCTGCAGAGTGAGTTCCAGGACAGACAAAGGTACAGTGAGACTCTGCCTCATAAAAAGGGGGGGTGGAGTTTGGTATTGGGAAAACTGACACTATAATTGCAATTACTTATAAAAACTCTCTTACCTCTTGCTGTAGAAATTGTGATTTTTAATCTATACTATATAAATATGTGTGAAACTCTGATGCCATACCAATACCCAGACACTGAAATTGTTGATGAAATTAAGAGTGGAAGGATCAGAGAGATGACTCTCTGATGAAGAGCACTTGTTATTCCAGAAGACCTGACACCTATGGTCTCTAGGGACCTGCATTCCGATGTGTATAAATGGAGACTGTGCTTTTCTCTCCTGGCCACCCAGACCCAGATAATCACACAAAAACTACATTAATTACAACACTGTTTGGGCCAATAGCTCAGACATATCTGTGACTAGCTCTTACATCTTAAATTAATTTCTTTCTATTATTTTATATTTTACTACAAGGCTCGTGGTTTGTTACCTCACATCTTGCTTCTTTGGCTGCTACATGGTGTCTGCATGACTCCACCATCTTTCCCCTGCATTCAGTTTAGTTTTCCCATCTAGCTATATTTTGCCCTTCCATAGGACAAAGCAGATTCTCTATTAACCAATGGTAATAAAACATATTCATAGCATACAGAGGGAAAACCCACATCAGATGTACACATAAACACATTCAGACACAAACAGCAGCAACACATAATCAAAAACAATAAAGATGAATCTTCAAAAAGAACTATACAAACATAATAACTGGTATAGGAGGGATCTTCTGTATTTTCTGTTGTTTTCATTGGTTAATAAAGAGACTGCCTTGGCCTGTAGGATAGGTCAGCTCTTAGGTGGGGAGAGTAGACAGAACGGAAGGCTGGGAAGAAGGGAAGATGCCAGATGCCATGATTCTCTGGCCCAAGATGGATATAGGTTAGAATCTTCTGGTAAGCCACCACCTCATGGTGACACACAGACTATTAGAAATGGGTTAGTTTAAGATGTGAGAGTTAGCCAAGAAAAGGCTAGAGTAAATGTAAATTTTTCTTTTAACAATAAAAAAAGAAATACTCCAGGTATCTAATATTTTAAAGTAAGTTTTCTCAGTCTTTCTTTTTTATTTTACTTAATTTTAATATCTTTTAAATACATTTACTCCCCTTGTTCCCGGCCCTCCTGCTCCCCCACTAACCCACCGTCCTCCCCCTGCTTCCTTAAGATGGGACAGGATACCCTGCCCTATGGGAAGCCCAAGGCCCTCCCGCTTCTATCTTGGTCTAAGAAGATTTGCATCCATATAGAATAAGTTCCCAAAAAGCCAATACATGCAGAAGAGATAGGTCCCAGTGCCATTATCATTGGCTTCTCAGTCAGTCCCTATTGGCAGTTACATTCAGAGAGTCCAGTTAGGTCATATGCTCATTCAGTCTTGGTCCAGGTGGATTTGATGAGCTCCCAATAGATCAAGCACACTGTCTCTGTTGGTGGGCCAATCCCTCACAGTCCTGACTTCCTTGCTCATCTTCTCCCTCCTTCTGCTCTTCCACTGGACCTTGGTAGCTCAGTCCCTTGTTCTGATGTGAATGTGGGTCTCTGGCTCTATCTCCATCCATCATGCAAAATTTCTATGGTGACGATTAAGATAGTCAACAAGGTAACTATGGGACAAGTTCAGATCAGGCACCCACAGTATTGAAAACAGCTTGGTATTGGCATAAAAACAGAGACACTGATCAATGGAATCGAATTGAAGATCCGGATATTAGTCCACAAACCTATGAACACCTAATATTTGACAAAGAAGCTAAAAGTATACAATGGAAGAATGAAAGCATCTTTAACAAATGGTGCTGGCATAATTGGATGTCAACCTGTAGGAGAATGAAAATCGATCCTTATCTATCACCATGCACAAAAATTAAGTCTAAATGGATTAAAGACCTCAATATAAATCTGACCACACTGAACCTCATAGAAGAGAAAGTGGGAAGTAGCCTGCAATACATGGGCACAGGAGATCACTTCCTATGTAAAACCCCAGTGGCACAGACAATAAGAACAACAATAAATAAATGGGACCTCCTGAAACTGAGAAGCTTCTGTAAAGCAAAGGACACAGTCATTAAGACAAAAAGGCATCCTACTGAATGGGAGAAGATCTTCACATCAGACAAAGGCCTGATCTCCAAAATATACAAAGAACTCAAGAAACTGGACATAAAAATTCTAAACTACCCAATTAAAAAATGGGATAATGATCTGTCTGAACAGAGAATTCTCAACAGAAGAAGTTCGAATGGCCAAAAGATACTTAAGGTCATGTTCAACTTCCCCAGTCTTTCATGAGACAGAACCCTAACACTTATCAACTTTAAATGGCCAATGACTACCTAGGCTGCCGCTTCAGCTCCCCACTATAACCTCAGGCTGCTGTTTTCTGCATTTCTATGCTTTATTCAAGTGACCTCTTCTCTGCTACTAAAACACACACATTGTTTCTTACCTTGGAGCTCTCTGTATACTTCTGTGTCTGACATGATTTCTGGGAATCTTTCCTAGGTTTCCAGATTTTATTCCAATGTCACTTTTCCCGGGAGGACTTGATTGACCAACAAGCAGCCCACTCCTCCCTTTTCTTTCTTATTGTAGTCTCTTAGTTCTTTCATATAGCTCTTTAAAATTAAATCATTAACTTCTCACCTGTCTTTCTAATGCTCTGGATGTGATATGTGCAACACATGGAATAAAGGAATTGCTAAAGGAATCTCTGAATCATGCTTGAGGAGTTAGATAGACACCATAGAAAATAGCATTAAGGTCTAAATGTAAGGGAATGCAGGAAGGAAGTAATAAGGAAAATAATTCCAGGTTAAGAGAAAACTGGTGAAACTGGACCAGATCAGATGGCAAATTTCAGAACAATTTAGAGGTACTGACACCTCAGAAGGGAAGCAAGGAAAGAGGTAGGAGACACTGGGGTTCAAAAGGTAAGTAAGAGCAGACTGTGGATGACTGTTGCTGTTTCTGGTTTGTTGTTCTGTTTTTTTCCTTAAATACTGTCAACCACAGCATGTTTAGAAGATTGTGAATGGAATACTAGATTTATGATATACTCACAGGTGGAGTAAGAGGAGTAAGACTATAGAAATCTGCAGTTCCAATTCTCCGTATTACTAACCATTTGCAAGACAAGTCTAAAACACAAAAGAAAAATAAGAATAATTTTAACTGAAGTTGATTATATAGAAAAAGAGCATGTAAACATATAGTGTGACTTCCCATACATTTAGAAGTTAAACTTTGGGAGTGGGGAGTCAGGGAGTAGAACTAGAGTTTTGCACATGTCGATCAAATGTTCTACCCCTTTCTATTACCTTCATGAAACAAACAAAAAGCTTATTTAAAAATTGTATTGTGGGGAATATTGTGTAATTTTCCAAAGAATCTAATGTTAACATTGGGCTGGATAAAAGTCACTGTGGTCAGCTTATAACCAGAAGGGCAGAGCTATTTCATTTAAACAATAAAAGAAAAAACTGATTATAATCTGTTCATCACAGTGGACTTAACACAGTAACATTTCAGATTTATAAAAAAAACAAATAAAAACCTTCAAAATCTTAATATAAAAACAAAAGACACTAAACTGAAAAGCTTCAATAGTATTTGTAATAATTAATAAATGAAGTTTAGTATTTCTTATTTGGAGATGCAGCCATAATCTGAAGGGGAAACCTAGTCAATACAAAAAAAATTACTTTTTTAAAGTTATAGCATTTAGATATGACCTGATTTGACCCCAAATTCCAATGGACATGCTGCTACAAAGTAATCAGAAATACACAGTGTACTTGCTCAATTTGTTTGTACTATGTAAAATTGATTCTTTTCTTTAATACTAAAATTTGGTCCATCTGTTGGGAAAACAGAAAATGTTCTAAATATATACAAAGAGTGGAAATGCTTCATTCCCCTGGCTGTATCCTGTGGTATACGCATTTTCATCAGTGTGTTTGTCTTGCAGACAAAATGAATATCAGATGGTGGTTCTGAAAAAGGGCAGACCTAACATGAGGTGATTAGTTTCAAAAACAGATTTTTATTCTTGATAAATTATTACCAAATACAATCATCTGTTGATTGAGGATATAAAACAGATTGGTCATACTACAACCCACAGGTTAAATGAAAAACGGAAATAATAAGTTTATTTAACATGGTCTTGCATTAAGTTCCCAGCAGTGCAAATCTAAGGCAAATAATTAGATTTCCAATTTAAAGATATACATTTGTTAAGCCAGACGTTTCCTGAGGTCATCTACTCTCTGTTGGCCAGTCCCACTGCACTGGCAATGCATTGAGGGCATTTTCGCTCAGAAGTTTGTATTAGTATGCCTTGTCCATTACCCTAATCAAGCCAGCATTGTAGTTTGACTCAGGGATTATACAGAAAGGTCAAAAGACTGATAGGATGACTCTTGGCTGCAAATCAGAGTCTGAAACAGAGCCATATAGATGTAAAACTACAGACTATGGAAAGGTCTTGGGGATGGGGTGGCAAATATAATGATAGACAACTGGTAAACCAACTAAACTGAAAACCTTGTACTAAGCAAAATGGACAACAATCAACCAATATAATTTAATCTCCTAAATAGCTGGACTTTTTTTTTCCCTCAAGGTGACCACTTACTTCTAATGGTAAAATATAAAAATTCAAAATATGATGCTCTGACCAATAGATGTCTTAGTTTTAGAGAGCACACTCTCTTTCCCTCCTCTTCTGTTTCTTAGGCATTTTACAGCTTTGCTATGTAATGTCTCTCAGGGGAGCAAAGAATCCCATTACAAATGATTCCTCTGTGCAGACTTCAGCTCCATAAACCAATAGTTTACTCTCTCTAAAAGATTTTTCAATCCCTTCTTGGATTAGACTGGTACAACTTGCAAATTGGTAGGAGCAGAAAGAAGGGAGGAAGAGAGTTTGGTATAACAACAGGTTCCAGGAAAAGAGTTTATGAGAGTTTGTGTGGTCCCCCAATTACTGCTGTGCTCTGATAGAGAAAATGGGATGTCCATAAATAGGAGGACTAGGAAAATGTAACATAAAGGTGATTTTTCTTGCCAGGAGAACATTCCCAAGAGATTGTTACAGGTCCTGAGACTGCATTAGAAATACCTTGAGCTACACTAACGTCTTTTGGCTATTGGCTTGGAAATGGGCTAGAACACCTTGAGAAGATAGTTAGGTTGGGTACTAGAGAGATAATTCAGACAGTAAAAAGTGCTTGCTGAACAAGTGTGGATGTGAGTCTAACCATCAGCACCCTCCGTTAAAGCCAGGCATGCGTGTGAATTTGTAATTCTAGGACTGAGGAGACAATGGCATAAATAGAGCCTTGGGGCTTGGTGGATACAGCCAGCCTTGCCTAATCAATGAGCACCAGACCTTGTCTCAAACACCAAGGTAGATGGCTCTCGAGAATGACACCAAAGGTTAATCTGTGACCGCCACACATATACGACTACACCCCCATAAACATGTACATGTGCGCACACATACAAGCACACATGTACACATGCATGTGTGAGTGCACTAAAAGATCATTAAGCTGTAGAATGATCATACATATTTAGGAGGGCATTATTTCTAAATAAATCTCTGAAGTTTAGACATCATGTTTTTTTCCTACAGATTTTTACATACATTTCTTACTCAAAAAAGTAAAAGTTCTCTACCAAATCATTGGTGAAGAAAAATAAATTTGGGATATCCCTAGTATACTTTTTATACTGCAGATCACATTTAAATAAAAGGTTAATTATTATAGTGAGCATAATATAGAGCATAATTTTATAAAGCTTGCTTTGCAATAAGAATAATTTCATACGGTTTTTTCTCTTTTCTTTTCTTTTCTTTTTTTGGAGGTGGAGATTTTTGGACAAAGGATAACATTACTCTTAGTCAAAGTATGTTTGGAGGAGCATCATAAGTTTTATAACCTCACTGATCACACTAGGAAACAGGTTTTTGTGTTTTCCATGATGAAGAATCCAAAATAATATGTCCAAGTTGAACCAACTGCTACTGAGACCAGTGGCAACAACCCCATATCCCAAATCAAATAGTTTCTGGGGGTTAGTTACACATGAGACCCAGTCAGCTATGCTTACAAGCTGTTCGCTAGTGCCAATTTATGCCAAGTCTATCGCATCAACTTTGTAGCGACCTTTGATCCAGCTGGTCTTAAGCCAGCACTGCATTCTCTCATTCTTCCTGTCAAAGGATCTTCACTTTCTCCTCTTGTCCATTTCCATGGCTGGCACCCCACTTTCTCCCTGCACCTTATTGTGCTTATGGTCAATTATTTCCAAGCCTTGTCTAATCTCACCTTCATATTTCCTTCATGTGCTTTTTAAGTTTTCACTTCTACCAGCATCATCTCAGCATAAGATCTCATCATTTCAATCCTAGACTACAGTTTTTTGTTTTCATTTGTGTAACATATTTGCTTTTGAGTTTTCTCCAGATCTTCTGCCTATGCAAACATTTCTGATTAATCCTCCTATGATGTTACTGTAATCATGAGCTTATGAGGTTGGAATCTGAGATGTTTACCCTTCCTCAGATCTTTAGTCTCAGGAAAGAATCTTTGTCTATGCTCACGTATTCTGAAAACTAACACTGTCATTTATAATATGATGAATTAGTGGAAACCCTGGAAGAAACACTTCTGCTTAGCACTCCCAAGGAAACCCCTGGGAACCACTGGTCAGCATATTGCTTTAGCTTTAAAATTCCAGCATGCAATCACTAAACCAAAGGAGGTCTTGGAAGATTATTCATAGGACCTCTTGTTGCAGGGATGACCTCCAAATTAAGATAACTTCCTAGATGGGCCATTTGTCTTATGCACTGGGCCACCATCTTAACCTTAAAACTCTGCCCTATGTGTAGACTAAAACATCTCCATGACAATTTTGCTCCTCTGGTAAAAGCTGAAATGACTTTATTAACAATTTTTTGTTGAAATTGGTTCTCTGGAAGGGAGTCCTATTATCTTTATTTGAAGTTTTCCAAAAGTCAATGTTTCCCTAGTAGACATTATGTAGGGTCTACTCTGTGTTGCCAGAAAATGTCAGACTGAACTTATTTTAATGAGAGAAAAAGCCTTAGGGCACAATTGGGCACCCGTTGGCTGCTTTGGAGAATGGTCTGTTTGTTTTGCATTGGTGCTCCATTGCTAAAGTTCAAGAGGGACTTTAAAAAACTGTGTTGAAAAGATCCAATTTCCTTGCACCTTTGGTCAAGAGTTCAGAGTTACTTCCTCTGTTAGAAAGAACGCCAGCTTACCTTAGCAATAGCTAAGAAATTTAAAACCAGAGGATTTCTCTTTTCCTCATCTAGAATTTACCAGTAACTTAATTTTCTTCTAAAATGATTCTTGCCTCTGTAGCAAAGAGCCTCAATGTCTTCTTACCTATCCCACACTTATGGTCTCAAATGTGAACAAAACACTCAACTCCAGAAGCACCTTTCAAACCCTCCTTTCTCCTGCTGACACTTATGCCAAGCCAGACCTCCTGGACTTTGAACACTGTAATCTTGTATGCATTCTCACCTAACAGTGGTCCCCCCCAAAATAATTTAGCACAACTACTGGACTGAAGTGGGTAAATTCATTTGTTTCTTCCCTGTCAATATACTTTATGAATTCCTAAGAGACACAGAACAATGATTTGCTGACCTCTGAATATTAAAATGCTGTATAGTGCTTAACATACACTAGGAGTTCCATAAATTGATTTCCTAAATTGACTTGGACTGACAAATTACAATCAGGTCATGTTAATTGCTGGCTAAGGTCAGACCCCCATAAACTGAGGACAGCAGTGAAATAAAGTAATTATCCAGGTCATTGAGGACAGAAAGTGTGCTAATTTGGACAAAATGAGTAAGCAAAATTTTGCCTAACTGAACCAATCCATCATTTTGGTGCAATGCACAGCTTTGTGTATGGAAAGGTGACCTCTGTGGGGCACCATAGACTCTCCTGTGCTTTTAATTCCAACAGTCATCTGTTTTGTGACCATGATATACATACCACACACTTCTGATGCTAAAGACAGTAATTATATCTAAATCCTCACCAGCTGTCTAATAGGGATGTCACTGGGTCCACATAGGGTCAGCTGAGCGCAGTATGTTGATAACTTAAACCTTTAAAAGACCACATCCCTCTAAAGTAATGAGTCTGGTGTCTTCTTTATACATCAGTTCAGCAGTATGAACTATTGAGCTCAACTTTTAAACATTGTTTCTCTAATTTAATTCTGGATGATCCTCTAGCTAAGAAATAAAGTAGATCTTTCAACCTGCTTACCCTTTGAGATGAAGACAAATCATTACTGAACATTAACATTTATCAAAGGGCAAGCTTGATTTTTTTAAATCAAGCCAACAGCTATATTATGTTATTCTATACTATATATTTGTTAACACAGTTTGTGTTCTGGCCCATTTGTTCTTGGTCTAATTAGAAAGATCAAATTACTCAACCGTCTATGCTACAGGTTTTTGAGAGTTTGACTTTTAATCCTTGCCACTTGGTAGACCAACAATTGATTCATGCGTGTGCACGCGTATGTGTATGAATGTGTGTGCGTAAGTGCATGTGTGCACGTGTGTGTGAGTGTGTGTGTGAGTGCATGTGTGTGTGAATACATGTGTGTTTGAGATTGTGTGTGTAGCTTCAGAACTGAGGAAAAGTATTTTATTGTTTCATGAGCGAGCACAGCATTTTTCAATTTACAAGTTAGTATTAATTGAAAGTAACTGAAAAATACTACATTGGATTTTTTACTGTATTCAAAATTAATAGTCACACAGTGCCATTCACACTCTCAAGGCTTAAAGCAAAGACAAGTACCATTTAAAAATTAATAGCAGCCAAAAATTGTTCAATGAAAACTCAAATTAAGATAGACTTGGAACTTTTTTTTATATTGTATAGGCTAGAGAGATGGAAAAGAATCTGAGAACTAAGTTTGAGCCTTGACTTATCAATCATCAACTATACAAGAACAAGCAACCCAACTTAACTTCCCATCACTTGCGTCTAAATTAGAAGTAATAGTTCCAGCTGTATCGATTGCCTGCAGTTATTTCAAGAATAAGGCAACACATATGAAAGTACTTTCAAAACTGTAGCACAGTATACGCCTGTGGGTATTGGATAGTGATGATGATCTGATGGTGACCATTGGAGACAATGTTAATACTTGGCAGCTAGTAAACGTGATCATCATAGTTACAAATCAATTTTTGTTCGGATTTTGCCACCTGTGAAGCTGAAATGTTTGTTTTGACACCAAATGAAAAACTTAGTTTATAATGAAAATGTGAAAAGACATATATAATACACAGCTGTGCTAGTGAAAGACCACGGTTCACATTCCTCAAAATTACTCCTTTTCTCTTCAGATTTCCTCTTCACTCTTGAAGGACAAAGTTGTTATCAAACGTCAATCATATTTTATTAAATTGACTGTGAAAAGGGTGAACTGTAGACAAGGTTGTTTTAGCCGTAGGCTTCCTTGGTTTGCTTGCTGCAGATGCAATTTCAACATCTACTGTTTATACATCTTTTAAAAAATAAGACAGAAGAGAAAAAAGGAAATAATTAAAGAGTCTAGTACATAAACTCAAAATGGTGTGTATAAATGAGGTGGCACTTTCAGACCTTGAAGCAAAGGGATAAATCTTAGACAAGGTGACCAGCTATTACAACTTACTGTTGGGTTAGGAGCTAATCCACACATCATCCAGTAAATCCACTACAGTTAAGATAATAGGAAAATACCTAGAGGATAGTTGCTTTCTTTTCAAAGGCTAGACTTCATAAGTAAAGAAATGACCTTCAGCCAGCTTTTTCCCTGTGGATGGATACATACAACATGAAGCTTCAGTTTTAAGCTATAGTTTTATATATTCTACTATGACAAAGCAAGTATTTGTTTTGTTTTTCTACATACCATTAGCTTTCTATTTTCTATTTCCTATAAGACTCTTTTCCAAACATATTTCAAGTTGGTAAAAAGGTAATGACATCAATGTACTTGAGTTAGGGGACAGCAATTATTCTTTAGAAAGGTAATAATGAAGAGTCTTAGCCACATTGCTAATTTTATAAGTATATCTCTTAGCAGTCATAAAACCTCAAAAGATTTTGTTATTTTACAAATCAGGTTCCAGAAGAATCTCTTTACCCACAACAATTTTACATATTTAGATTTATCTACGTATTTTTTTGTGGTACTAAGCATTCAATCCAGATTTTTTTTCTGAAACTAGCCACAGTCTTACCTAAGTTTTACCATTATCTTTGCATTTGTAGAAAATATGAAATCAGATCATCTAGATAGTCTATGTCCTACACAAAGCACTATCAAAAGTTTTGTGAGTTATTATTGTATGTGATATTATGTTGTTAAATAAGGGGTACAGTTTCATACTAAAAAACTTTGGGAAAAAATAAACTAAACTTTATTAAGTAACTTTTTCTTCTCTAAATCTCTCAGAGTTAAAATATATTATCATGTTAGATTATCATATATTGTGAGACCCAAAGAACTGTTTTTAAAGTTTCCTTGGGAAACTGTCAAAATCTGGAAGAGATCTGGTCAACAAAAATATACTGAAGAGTTTGCAAAGACTTTCTAACACAGTTGTACATTCCTTACAAACCACGCTTTGTCCTGAGACCTGCGCATTGGAGATCTGTCACTGTTTGAGCAGCACAATCTCCTGAACAAATGACACAGCTCTAGACTCACTCCGCAGTAGAATCTTGCTACAGGCAGGAATATTGTCCAATGTGGCAGATGACTACAGCTTCCTCGGTATGGCTCATGCCACTTATGTTATCCTATATGGCCACAGAGAACTTATTTTCTTGCTGACTTTATTTAAACATTACATACAGTTTCTTTAAATAAAGAGAAGAACAAATTTGATCAGTTCCATCAAATCCAAGAAATTTTTAGCCAAATGACAATAGTCTTATGAAAATTTTAAGCTACCGTTCTACACCACCATAAGTCCAAAAGAAGGGAGCAGGAAAACTGCATTTATGGAATTACAAGAACCACATAATAAAGCACCGAATATTAGTATATCCTCATTTCTGCCTGTTCTACACGGACTTGATTCACAGTTTAAATAAAGACACACTATGTCATATAAGACAATTTTTTAAAGTCATTATTTGATCTCTAATAAATATATATGTAGCTACCAGTAACTGAAACATGAATTTCTTACTTGCATCTCTGACATTCCTGCGCCCAGTTCTCTAGATGGCTGAACAATTACAGAGTGTTTATAATCGACTGTTATTGGATGGCTCTTTCTGCCTCAGTAGGAGCCCAAATCTGGTGTCAGCTCCAAAAGACTATCTGTGGCCTACCGTGGTCAGGGATTTTTGTTTTGTTTTGTTTGTTTGCTCTTAGATTTTATCTCTCTGTAGGAAGCTCCCCTTTCTCTAAGCTTTAGTGGAGCCTCCTGCAGACTTACAGTAGCTTCCCAGTGTGTGCAGCGGCTGTGGCAGCTCAACCATGCAATTTTATAGCAGGCAGCAAACAAGGCAGAGAATTCAGGGTTAAAAACTCAAGTGGAGTCCTGTCTTCTGCAGTAATGAAAGCTGACTAAAAGAGTAAATCAAATGGATCTCCTAACAAAATGAAAACAGCTGTTTGGCCTGGGCTGGTCTCTGATTTAGGTTAAGTAATTATTGCTCTAGTGTGGTTCAAGGTTGTTCTGTATTGGTGAAATAAGATATCACATGAAAATCATCCAACTTTTAATTTACTGTAGCATCAGAAATTCCACTGTATAAAAAAATTCAAGAAACGTAATCTTCTAAAAACTTTACCTATAAATGTTTTCAAATACCAATTGATTAAATCTTTCAAGACATAATTACACAATACATAATTACATTACAGTAAAAACTTCTAGTGCCTATGTTGATAAAACATTTTAATATTTTAGCTTTAAAATAATAAGTTTTCAAAATTTTACTAAAATGATATATCCTAATTTCCAAATAACTGTAAAGATAGTTTTCATATAGAGACGTCTTTATGAAGAGCAACAGAAGAACAGCTACCTCTAAACCCCTAGGGAACTCTCCTCTAGTAGTACAAGCCATTTTTTGAGGAAGCCTTGGCATGCCAGTGATGGTTAAGAATAAAAACAATTATTAATCAAAAAGAAGAGAGAAAAGATATTCTCAAGGAAGAGATTTCTATGATTTTCAATATTCAGAATAAAATAGGTCACACATCCAGAAGACTGGAAAGATTGCTGGGTTCCTAAGAGCATATACAACTCTTGCAAAGGACCCTAATTCAGCTCCCAGCATCCACACAAAGTGGCTCACTTCCGCCTGTAACTCCAGATCTGTGGGAATCCCTATTTTCCACAAGCACCTGCACTCATGTGCACACGCCCACATCCAAACACACGCAAATACACATTAATAATAACAAATATTTTTTTTAAACATTATCCAAAGGATGGAGATGTTGCTAAATGGTAAACACGTGCCTATTATGTGCAAGGTGTAGGTTCAAACACTAGCAACACACACACACACAGACACACACACACACACACACACACTGCTGCTTTCACACATGGAACTCCAGGAAATTCCTTGTTAAAAAAGTCTCTATATATTTTCCGATGCATCACGTCAAAGGCTGGATATCTTGTTCTCCTCGTCTGACTGTTGACGGCACTTTGTAGCCACCAAGTAACTGCTTACATGTATATGCACGGGCTAGGGAGAAAGCTCAGTGAGAGCACACTTGCCCAGTATGCCGACCAGCACCCAAGTAAATGCATATAAGCAGTAACATTCGCTGATTTTCAAAACACTGGGAAAATGTTACAGTACAGAACATTTCCTCAATAGTCACATCTTAAGTGTATTTTAATTCATTTGTGTACACTTAACTTGGTTCCCAATGGGAGACAGAAAATATTAAATCATAAGATTAATGTTCTGAGAGCAGGACATAAGTGGTTAAAAGCTAAGGGGAAGTCTCAGGTATTCTTCTAATAGTTATTATTGCTGGACACAAGGCGCAGCATACCTACCTTTCCAATGGGATCTGGGTCTGCTGCTTTCCTAAGTCTTTCTCTATATAATATAAGAGTTATCACTGGTTCTTGAAAATTAGTTCAACTAGTGCTTTCCAGCACACCAGACTATCAAACAATAGAGCTGCATGTATATCTCCAAAATGTTATGTATCTTTCTTTGGTATCAGCAGTTCCAAAATGGAAGAACATATCATGCTTGGACTTCTTATTTAGAAATTGAGTTGTAGAACTACATAGACATATGTAATTTATTTACAGATTAAAAAACATAATAACAACATTTAAAAGGAAGGCTTGATTTTTTCCTTTCTAATGGTTAAGACTAATAACTAAGATCCTTAAAAATGATGGGGTGCATGAAAACAGTCTGCATTCTTGATGTCTGCAGTCTGAGGAGTAAAGAGAAGAACGCTTCGACCTCCTTTCATGAGACTGCAAACCTGTGTGCAGTTCCAACTGAATAAGTCTTTGTGAACAGTTAAATATCATTAATGCAAACATAAGGAAAACTGGGCCATTTCAAACAGCACCCAAAATTACAAGGTCAGTCTTTGTCCACGTTCGGGGTGGCAGTTTCCACTGGTATCTATAATCAGGACAACAGGGAGTCCCTATGCTTAAAGGACAGCTTTCTGCCCTGAAACCCTGAATATCCTGGCGCTGAAATGCTTCTTTGAGACCCTATTTCTCTCTGGCTCACTCTTTGAATGACTGTTTAGCTGTTGTAACTTCATGAGTTCCACACTGAGGACAAATATTTTCTGAATTTTCATTTTTTATATTTTTTGTGTCATGTATGTATATTCCCTTTATTCTGGGCTAACCAGCTAAGATTCTATAGTCTATTACTTTTCTTACCCCCTTTCTTGACATATTCCTGGTATAAGCCTAATTGTCTAAGAAATCAACATACATGATTAGACTTTTTTGTTTGTTTTGTTTTGTTTTTGGTTTGGGAATTATCTTCCTGTTCTTACGTTCAGCTTCAGAAAAGACAGCTTCTGTGGAAATGGAGAAAACTGACACCCATATTGACTGTCGTAATAAAGGCCTCCTGTCACCAGCGGGTGCTCACTGGGCAATGCTCCTATAACCATGGCACCACTACCTGATTAGCTCAAGGTCATTGGATTATTTTATTTTTCTAGAGAGGTGGCAAAGAGTCCTTAAACTCCAGTAGTTTAACACAGTAGCCTGGCATGCTCAGACACTTCAGCATGGTGGACTGAGTTAGGAATCCTTTCCAACTTGGTTTTGAAACAGTTATCGAACCAAAAAACTCTTTATTAGGAGACAGAATCCCACGGCAAAGGTGCTATCCTATTTCCTTTGTTTCATATAAAGAATCATTTATTCTCCAAAAAAAAAGGAGCAGGGGTAAGAAACTCGCAACAACTGGAATACTTTAACTACCCTCCCTGTCCTCCTCAGGACCCTAGAAAGGAAGTCACTGGCCCACAACGCCACGCTTCTCCAGGAAGAAAGCTTTACCACAGATGGCTGTTGCAGGACTGCATGGCATCTGTGTAGAGACAGAAGATGAAATCGGATAGATGATAAACACAGAGAACCTGACAAACGCTTCCACTTGAAAGCTGAGACGAGCTTATTCCAGTCACTCGATTTACAGACTTGCATTCAACCATTTCAAAGCATATTTTCCAAACATTTTTTATTTTCCTCCTATTCCTTTTTTAAAATGTCTCTTTGGTAGTTAAAGGAACAAAGTAACTTCTTAGTTCAAATTTTTGCTAAATATTATTTTCATGCCAGGTTTTCTAATTTAGGACATAAAGTAGGTACATGATAAAGAGTCCTGAATTCCAGTCATAGTAGGGAACCTAGGAAGCTCTTCAGACATTTATTAGATTAATTTACAGGTTATCTGGTGTCACCAGCCATATCATAGTTTGGACCTGGAATGTCACCTAAATGTCTCTATGGTAAAGACTCGGTACATTCCTCTTCCTGTTGCTGCCACTTGTCCTCCTTGCCTTCACCTTGTAGCTATTGGTGTTTTATATCTGAAGAAATTAAAGTACTACAGAAAATATAAAATTTAAATTACATATACTATTTTTATGTTACAAGATATTCTAAGTTCCCAGAGTAAGTATTTAGATTGTAATTAAATATAAATCCATCTACTGTTTTAGAATATTCCAGAAAAAGAAAAAAAGATCAGGGAAGTAAATGAGTTAATATTGAGAGTTACAGCTGCAATTATGATTTAGCTCTTGTTATAAAATTATAATTGTGATAAATATATGGATTTGTTGTGTTTTGTGAATATTTGAGTATTCACATTATTAAAATAATGAGCTTATTTTTAAGAGACAATATATGTATTGTGTTTCAAAAGACTGAAATAGGTCCTACATAAAGAGACCATTCTAATCAATATCAGATGTAAAAAAAAGGAAAATGAGTTGATGTCTATCATCTATTTTTAAAAGTGTATTGTTTTAAGATCTATGAGGCATTTTAAGTATTTTGGGTGTGCAGTTAATTGAAGTATAGTACAGTGTTGTATGATGGATATCAAGAATTTTTTTCATCATGTAAAATGGAAATTCTATCATGACACATCAACAGTCTATTTCCTCCTTCAGCCCCAGGCAACAACCATTCTACCTTTTTTTTCTATAAATTTTACTGTATAAAATCTCCTGAGTAAATTGGGAGTGTGGGGATCATGGGAAAAGGTAAAAGGATAGGAGAGATGAAGGGAGGGGAGCAGAGAAAAATATATAGCTCAATAAAAGCAATACAAATATTTACTGTATAAGTAGAATTATACAGTATCTATTTTTTGTGTCTGTGATTGGTTTATTTAACTTTGCACAATATTGGTATGGGAGGTCCTTTTGTCTATGTGTTGCATTTATTGGTTAATGAATAAAGAAACTGCCTTGGTCTGTTGATAGGGCAGAACTTAGGTAGGCATGGAAAACTAAACTGAATGTTGGGAGAAAGGAGACAGAGTCAGAGAGAAGCATGTAGCCCCATCAGAGACAGACACTGAACCTTGCTGGTAAGCTACAGCCACATGGTGATACACAGAATTATTGGAGATGGGTTAAATTAAGATATATGAGTTAGCCAGTAAGAAGCTAGAGGTAGTGGGACAAGCAGTGAGTTAATTACAATTTCTGTGTCATTATTT
>JAQHUG010000132.1:2198858-2209334 GCA_028555095.1 Dicrostonyx torquatus
GAGCTAAGCAACCAACATATATACTTTAAAGGTATTTTTTTCTTCAAAATTTGAGTATAAAAATATGTTGCTTTGGAAAAGAGGCTCTTCTTTTGTTTCCATAGAGAATGAGAACCTGTGGATTGCTTCCAGATTAACATGGCTTGATGGACTGAGTCCCCCTGAAAAGTTGCCATGAACACCCCCCCCAATTACTTCACCCAACTGTTGATTGAGATGAACCTAGCACACAGGATACACCATGAAAGACCTGATTAACAGCACCCACAATCAGCAGGAAGTAGCCTTGAGAACTATGCCCAAATTTTCAAATATTGTTTATAAATGTTTCTTTACATTTAAAGGGAGATATGCTATAGAGATTTGCATTGGTATGGATCTTGGTTTATTGATACAAATTTAAGATCAATTTTGATATTCTATGTATATGTATTTCTGCTCTTGATTAAGATATTGTGTTTGTGCAGCTCATTTAAAAATGTAATGCATAATTAAGAAATATAGGTTAATAGATAGTCATCCATAATAGTTAAGCTTGTAGTCATGTTAGTTAGATTTTCTAGATATATAGAGATACAGTTCAATTAGATAGGTGTTCTTCAAATCTTTCAAAGACCTTCAGAATATGGCATTTAAAATGTTTTAAGAATTTAAGACTTTTCATGACAGTGAGACACATACGCTCCTGGCGGCTCCAATCTACTTCAAGAGGAAAATGGGCATTGAAGAGAGTCCTTATGGAGTTTTTTTAGCCATTTGGGCAAGAAACTGCTCTTTCCTGGATTCTTGATGAACTGGACATGTAGGACCCACAGAGAAATGACTGCTAAATTTGTCTAAAGGTGAGACTGACCTTCAGAGTTCCTGCTTCATGAAAGAGTCTGTAGACATTCAGCAGGACACAGAAAAAAGTGACTGACAAACTGCCAATATAGGTGGAACTCTCTTTGAAATTTCCTGCTTCATGGAAAGTCTGAGATATTATGGGCCCATAGGCTAAAGACAGATGCCCCAACAGTACAGAAGAACTATAGGTGACTGTCCAGGTAGTGAGATGTCTCTGTCAATTCTGGAGTTTTGGAAGTTGTTTATAATGTACTTCCTGTATACTTAGGTAATATTATACCCTTCTGGAGTCTTTGATGGAGTTGAAGAATTTATAGTTTTAGTTTAGCTTTCTTTAGTTATGACAAGAGATAAAGTATATATCAATATTGTAACTATAATTCCTGCTTGATATCTGTTTTGTTACATGTAATTTTATTATGTTAAAGTTAAAGCTTTCCTTTTTGTTTAAACAGAAAAGGGAAAATGGTGTGGGATGTCCTTCTATCTATGTGTTGCTTTTATTGTTTAATGAATAAAGAAACTGCCTTAGCCTGTTGATAGGGCAGAACTTAGGTAGGCAGGGAAAACTAAACTGAATGTTGGGAGAAAGGAGGCAGAGTCAGGGAGAAGCATGTAGCCCCACCAGAGACAGACACCGAACCTTGTTGGTAAGCCACAGCCATGTGGCGATACACAGATTAATGGAGATAGAATTGAGATGTAAGAGTTAGCCAATAAGAAGCTAGATCTAATGAGCCAAGCAGTGATTTAACTAATACATTTTCTGTGTAATTATTTTGGTGCTGAACAGCCAGGAACAAACAAGCTACCTCCTCCAGCATAATATCTTCTAAATTCAATCACTATTGGAGCTTGTGAGAATTTTTCCATTTATAAGGATTGATACATTCTAAGTACATATAAAACTTTTAAACCACACTTATCCGTTGAACATTTGAGTTATATTTAGAAAATAAAATTTTTATTTTCTAAATAAACTAAAATAAACAAGGAAAAAGAATGAATGTTCAAACATGGGCATGAAGTCTGTCTACAAACTATTCTCAACTTGTCATATAACAAACGGTACACACTGAGATGATGGGCTATAGTAAATTTGTTAATTATTGACTTTTGTTTTCAAACTCTCACTTTTCTTATTTTCTGATAATTTTTGGTGGAGAAATCCAGAGTATGTTGATGGCTATAAAGATACCCTAATCCCTTTAGTCCAGAAATATGAATGTGATATTGTGGTTCAAGTGAGGTTTCATGAATGGATGGGAACTGAAGAAATTCTATTTTTTAGATTTTACAAAATTAATTATAATATTATTTTTTAATGCTAAACCTAGAAAAGAAACTTGATGTTGCAGGTATCCCATGGTTTTTCTTGGTGATAGATTTGATAAACCACTTAATTTCTAAGACACTGAGTACTTATATTCCATTTAACAACTTAGAAGAACCCCGCAAATGGCATGCTGATATCCTGAAGGGATAATTCAGTATTTATTAGAAGAATGAATCTACTATACAGGATGATGTTCTTCAGATGCCTATAATTCATCTGCCTGATTCTACAAAATAAATCTGTCCCAAATCCTTTGAATTTCTAGATTAGGAAGGAGTCATTGCCATCTTGCCTAGAGCTGCTTTTGCATTCTGTATTTTCTTTTGCTTCTTTTTCAATTTCTCAGTTCCCTATCCCACTCTAAGGGGCCACGGATCCCAGGGGCTCTTTAAATTTCTGGCTTCCATTATGTGGAGTGATTAATGGTGGTGGGCCTGGTACATATTGAGGTCAGCGTGTTGAGCATCCTGTATGTCATCGACAAATACACCCATGTGTATCTACCGGCTCCCTTTTCTCCTCCACAAGCATAATTTATTCATCCCGGAGTACACGCGGCCATCTGCTATTTATTTTGTTTGCTTTAAGCATTATTTCCCTTGATTTGCTAAATCAGGACACAGGTGAAAAGTGGTAACAAGCAAAGGGAGGGGGCTGTTGTTGGACGCAGGAGAAGCGAGTTGAGCTCCCCATCAGAAGAACATATGGCTCCATAGAGTAGGTCTAACTGTATTGTCGAATAGTTTAGCCCCTACCTAAGAGGAGCATTTGGGCCAGACCCAATCCAAACTAGCTAAGGCTAGACCCCTGTGGTGAGGCATGCAAAGCTGGGGAATTTTAAGCATCCTTAATAGAAGCCCTATAATAAACTGATGCTCTGAATCTTTGCAAGAGTCTGTCCAAGACTGAGGCTATAAATTTTATATTTGGCTAGGTGGCTCATAAAGAAACACCCACCTGATTTCAGACATGCATTTTTGGCAGTAGGAATGCTAGCTAAATTAGCTATGGTCCTATTTTTAGCTGCTTGCTTTCTTTGCCTAAAATACAATGATTCTATCTGTGCAGCCGTTTTACAACTTGCCCTCCACTACTGCTCCTTACACTGTCTTCTGAACTTGTAATCTGCTTCTTTCCAGTGTCATAAACATTGGACTAAGGTTTTTTTCTTTTATTTATGATTCTGGGATCATGACCCATTTTTTGTTTGTGTGTGTGAGTGACCATAATAAAGTCGCTTATTAAAATGTTTGTTTATCTGTGTTCTAGCAAATAGTAACCCCAATATTACAGCAATAAAAAGTATAAAGCCACTTTCTCTGCAAGAAGAGTTGAAGTGTCTCTTATTTGGGGAGGTCTAGTGTTGATGTGAGGAACTTGGGTCAAACTGGTATTTGACCTTTGGCAGGAGGCTGCCCTGAGCCTCATATTCTCAACAAACTGGGCCCAAGACAATAGTGTGCTTTATAGCCCAGGGCAGATCAGTGTGTTTCTCCAAGGAAGACCTCAAGCTGAAAAGCCAACATGCTTGACAACACCGTCAAGGTACTAAGGGCCTAAGCACTAGACATTGGAAAACAAATGGGGGGAAAGCACACACAGCTACATCTGGAATCCTAATGGGCCGCCAATGGTTCCCAGCTCAAGGAAGAATTGCCCGTGTTATTTTATCATCCCTTGCGCTAACTTTGCTGTTTATGTACAGCAATAAATGATTTTTTAAAAACATATTTGGGTCATTATGTCATATACCACCAGCAAGTAAGGTTGTTTTATTGTGCTTGGAGTCAAAATACACTGCTTTACCCAGATGTACGGGAAGTTTAAAACCTCTTGTCCTTCTGCCTTCATTCCTCTTGGACAAATGAGTTAAGTTTTTAAAAGGGAAATTGAGAATTTTTATGACTTCTATTCCCACCTCACCAGTAAAATTTGCACCAGTATTTTTCTACCCAGAAAAGGTGCTTGGCCAATGATAACAATAAATACTAATGCAAAAAGCCAAACAGCTCCCAAGCAACAGGAAATGCCAGAGCTCTTTTCTTTTTATACTGCTAGCAAGGTTGGATTCCTCTGCCCAGACTTTAGTATAATCAAAAAATTAACTGCAGATCAAGAACACAATGTGAGATCCAGAAGGCCAGCCAGTTCTTCTTCTCGGAATATGTCGAGTTCTCCCTTCCTTAAGTGTTAAAATTCACCTGCTCTGTCAATGTCTTCATCCCACATGACCATAGTCTACCAACGAGATTAATCATTTTTCTGAGCTTGAAAACATTCTAAAATGCTGAAGCCTACAGGATGCACTGTCTTGATTATACCCTAGGACCAATACATGCAATTGCTGTGCATACCTGCCCATTCCTACACTTGAAGGAAACTTGGTGTAGCTCAACAGCTAAACGATCTCCCTTTCCAACCTTAATAAAGGGAACCTTTTTACAAGAGTCAAGATTAAAGTCAAGGGTTTATATATCAAGGGAGAAGGGAGGCTGAGAAAGCAGATGTTCAGGTGTGGGTCCTCACTGACCTACCTTCTCAGAGAATCAGCCCTGTGTGCTCCGTTTCTGAACCAGGGGATGCAGGCTTTCCTGTTTACTTAGCTTGCCCTGTCACTGGTTTAACAGGTGGCCTGGAAAGAAGATTTAGGAAATGTTTTTTCTCTCCATAAATGAGCATCAAATCATTTTACAATGTGCCCTGGTATACACATTATGACAAGCTGGAAGGCTAGAGAGAGTATTCGGGAAGGCAGAGGAGACAGCCACAGTTGGTGAGTGAGAGGGGGATGTGGTGAGGTGAGGAACTGCTTCAGGGTTCTTGTTGAAACAGAATCCATTTTGAATTTTCACATATTTCCTCTCAGAGATAAGAGAGTAATTTTACCTTTATTTCTTTGCTTCGTATTTATTTATCTACTTATTTATGGAGACAATGGGTATCTCACTTCGTAGCCTGGGTTGGTTTTAAACCCAAGGAAATCCTCCTGTTACAGCCTGCCCAGTATAGGGTTATAGGAGTGAGCCACCATACTGGCTTCAACTGCTTTGTAGCAACTCTTTTCCAACTGCCCTCTTTTGGCAGAATCTTTGATGTTCAGTTATTCTTGTATTGTATCAATCTTGAATGGTTTTCAGAGGATCCGTTTTTGTTTCCAATTATGAGTTCCTGGAACCATCACTTGATCTAAGTTGCTACTAATGACTAGTTGTTTTGAAAAGCAGTTAACTTCTATGGGTTTCCCCATCATAGTCTTGACCCCTTTGCTCATATTATCGTTCTCTGCCACTGGACTCCAGGAGCTCATCCTGGTGTTTAGCTGTGGATCTCTGTTTCTGTGTCCATCAGTTACTGGATGAAGGTTTTATGATGGCAATTAAGATAGTCATCAATCTGACTATAGGCGAAGACCAGTTCAGGTATCCTCTCCACTATTGTTTAGATTCTTAGCTGGTGTCATCCTTGTAAATTCCTGGGAATTTGTCTGGTTCCAGGTTTCTTGCTAACCCCACTCCCTCTATCAAGATACCTCTTTGTCTTTCCCCCATCTTGGCCATCCTATTCCCTCATGTTTTCCCCCTCTTTTCCCCCACCCACTACCCTTTTTACCTCTCCCCTTCCCCCACCCCACACTCCCACTTTACTCAGGGGATCTTGCCTATTTGCCATTCCCAGGGGATCCATGTATGTCTATCTTAGGGTCCTACTTGATTCCTGGCTTCTCTGGGGTTGTGGACTGTAGGCTGGTTATCCTTTGCTTTATGTCTAATATTCACTAGTAAGTGAGTACAAACTGGGTTTGTCTTTCTTGGTCTGGGTCTGGGTCCACTTACTCTGGACTGACAGCTGGAGAATCTGCATAGGACCGAACTAGGCCTGCTGAGTGTGGGTGACAGTTGTGTGGTTTGGGCAGTCTGTGGAGCCACTGGTCATGGAACAAGTAATTATCCCTAGTGAATGAATTGACTTTTTGGGGCCCATTCCTTATGGAGGGATACCTTGCTCAGCTCAGGATACAGGGAGGAGGGCCTTGGTCCGGTGGCCTCAAGTGATGCTACAGACTTTGTTGACTCCCCATGGTAGACTTCAACCTGTCTGAGGAATGGATGGAGACTGAGGTGGGGGAAAGATGGGGGAAGTGGAAGGATGGGAGGGACAGGGAACTGGGATTGGTGTGTAAAATAAAGAAGATTTTTTTTAAAGCAGTTAATTCATTGTAAGTTTCACCAGGCTCCTCTCCATGGGCAAACTGTAACCTCTTCATCCTGGAAGGCGCCATTATTTGACAGCACCCCTGCCAAAGCTCCATCCTTATTCCTCCTATTCTCTGCCCACCCTCGCTATGCTTCTTTCTTTCGCATGTCAGCCATATTTATTCTCCATTCGGTCTCGTTGCACAATTGTTTGCTTTAGCAGTGACTTTGCTGGTCCTCTTTGCCTTGCAGATATTCAGATCTTTCCTTCCCAGGAATCTTTCTTCTTAACATTTTACCAGTATCTAATTCTTGGCACAGTTTGCCTTTCAGGAACATTTAAAATCTTCTGTTTGTACCTCTATATTTCGCTCAGTCCAGAAGTTATCACAGACCATCAGTGTCAAAGCATGGACATCTTTCTTTAAAATACTACAAGAATCAGCCTTGAAACTGACCCCACATGGCTTCCTCCAGTCTAAATACTTCAAAAATCTCATCTGCACATGGTTGGGAAAGATGGCTTAAAAATATTTCCATATTCTGTAGATAATTTTCCACCGGTGACATCCTTTTATTCTTTTGTCCTTTCATTTGCATAATGTTTTGTTCTTGTTGAAATTTAAAGTTTCTTGTGGGTTTGGAATTGCCTGATTCTCAGTTCAGTGTTCACTATATTTCATAGAGAATGATCAACGTGGCTGCCTGGCACAAGTCCGAAGTTGCTTTCTACCTGCTGTGTTCTTTGGTCCAAGTAAGCAAATGTGTATAAATGCTCTAGGTTGTTTTGTATTCTCAGCCAGACCTATTAGTGAAATCCTTGGGCTCAAAGTTTCTGAAGTGATGTACAGTGCGTACTCACCTCCCATTTGCCAGTACAAAAATGAGGAAAAACAGAGAATATGTCTTTTCAAGTCTTCTCCTCTACCATGCTTGTGTGAGAGTTCACTCCTGTTTCCCAAAGTCGAGTATGTGCTTTAATAATTTCTCACTCCCCAATAAATGTAGCAGCATGTGGCATTATATACATTTTATTGAAGTTAATTACTTCAAATATACCCACTCTTTTAAGAGTTTTCAACTTTAGCAGCTTAGGAAATGGCTCCGTCGGTGATTTCCCAGCTATCACAAGAACTTGAATTCAACCTCCAGAGCCCACATGAAAAGTCAACTGTAGTGGCACAGTCTAATAATCCTAGTGTTGGGGAGGGGGAACGGTAGATCTCTGGGGCCCACTTCTCACCGTGGTTAATTCCAGGTCCCAGTGAGAGATTCCCATCTCAAAAAATAAGATGAAAGGCAACTTGAGGAATGATGGCTGCATTGACCTTTAACCTCCGCAAGTACCCAGATTCTCACATAGCCATTTATACATGTCCACCTACACATAGAGAAGGAGCTTTCCATTTAAAAGTGAGGACTTTCTGCTATGACATCAGTCTCTATCTCATGGAAGGAGAGTTTAGGGTAAAGTCACAAGGTCAGAATGTTGGGTGTAAGGAGTGAACAGAGAGTTCTCTATGGCTCTAATGTAGACTGAATTTAATTCTAGTGTTACAGATCATAAGGCGAAATTGTTTTAGTTGCTCTGTGGGGTAATTTTCTTAGTAGTAGACTTGCAGCATATTTTCCTTCATACATAGAATTCTGACCCTGGATTCACAGACAGCGGGGGTCCTATGTATTTTGAAATGACTGCCGGGCACATCATGTCCCCTCATCCTCATCTGAGAACAAAGGATATGCCTTGACACAGTGCCCTTTTAGTTTTTTCTGGAATACAATCCATATGGCACAAAGCACAGTTTCAGTTACTTCCTGTTCCACTACACACAATATACACACACACGCACACACACATACACACACACACACACACACACATATTTGACCCTGACAGTGTCTCAGTAACAGGGAAAGCTCATTATCAGGGTCAAGAGAGGAACAAAGATAATAATGTGGATGGCTGGTATCATCAATCCAAATCACAAAGTGGGAGGCCAGTGTCCAAGAAGAGAAGAAACATATACCAGCAAATAGATCCCTTTCTCTTTACTTGACTCACTGAGATGGCAATCTCAAAACATTTTAAAGGCATCTAATGGCAGAATCACTCCTCTGTCCTTAACACATAAGATAAAGTGTTATCTGAAGTATGACTGACATGTAACAAACTGGATATATTTAACCACAGATATATTGCTAACATATATTCATTAAACTACTGCTACACTAATACATTCATCTCCCTCACAAGTGTCCTCAACCTCCTTTGCTGTCCTTCCTTCTGATCTACGTCACAGTACATTTTTATTTTCTTGAATTTTACACAGCCTTTACAGTATATTCTTAACTTATTTTTTTCATGAGAATCATCTGTGTTGTTGCATGTTACATTACTAGTTTTACTTTTATGACTAGCTAGTCTTCTGAGTAAGGATGTGTCTATCTGAGGCCCTTTACTGAACCTCCTGTATGTAGTATGCTAGAACACAGAGTTGCTAAAAGCTTGCCCTCAAGGAGCTTATCTGGTATCTAATAGGAAGATATTTGTAATAAATAGCTATATGATTATGATTATTGTGGTTTGTATTTGACATATCTCTTATAAGCTCAAATATTTGAGCATTCTTTCACCTGTTGATGAGTCTGTTTTGAACGGTATTGGAACCTTCAAGGGGAAGTGGGTCTGTTGAAGAAGGCTGTTTATTAGTTCTGGCTGCTCAGCCTCAAAATAATAACACAGAAACTGTATTAATTAAATCACTGCTTGGCCTATTAGCTCTAACTTCTTATCAGATAACTCTGACATATTAATTTAACACATTTCTATTAATCTGCGTATTGCCATGTGGCAGTGGCTTACTGAGTAAAGTTCTGGCATCTGTCTCCAGTGGAGCTACATGACTTCTCTCTCACTCTGCCCTTCTTTTCCCCAGCATTCAGTTTAGTTTTACCTGCTCTGCCCTATCAATAGGCCCAAAGCAGCTTCTTTATTAACCATTGGTATTCACAGCATACAGAGGCGAATTCCACATCAGAGATCTTATGGCCTAGCCGTACTTTCTGTCTACTTTCTTTATCCCAATTAACTTCTATTACTTTTAAAAATTCCAATCTCTATTACTCTGATACAATTTCTTCTACTAGTGCAGACACAATGTGATCTTGTGTTTTGTGTCCCTGCTGCCAGCCATTCCCCATTGTAGTCTTACCTCGGAATCCCCTTGACTTGTAAGTCAAACAAAACTTTCTAACTTCAGATGCTTCTTGTCAAGTATTTGGTCACAATAACAAGAAAACTGACTAATACAATGATAAACTTTAATCCATAATGTAAGGAATTACAGGAAATTAAAAACCTTATCAAAACTGCATCATATGCAAGGTTCTGGAAGGCTTCTTGGAGAATCTTATGCTTGAGGTGGGTTTGATGCACAAAGAGAAATTACAGGGTGAAGTCAAAGAGCTCATTATTGGTTCAGAATGAATACCATAGCATGTGGGAAATAAATTCGAAGTGAAGGACCTTCCATGCTGGTTAAGAAGCCTAAATTATATTTTAAATTTTCTTTAGATTTATTTATGTATGAGTGCCTTCCCTGTATGTATGTATTATGTATGTATATGCTGAAGGAATAAAATTTATAGTCTGTTTTTCTATGGCAAGTAAAGGTTACACCTGGCTGCATTGTGGGGAGATTACAGAGGATGAAAGTTACAAGGAAGTCTTTCCCTAAGAAAAATCACTTCAATCTTACCTTCTTAGCTTGATTTAGTTAAGAAAAACAAAAACAAAAAACCAAAAGCAGGATTTCTGTAGATGGGAGAAATGTTGTAAGTCATATTACAATCTCAGAAATAAAGATCTGGGAAGAAAGGAAGTGAGAGAGCTGCCATGATCAATGTACCTTAGAACCGTCCGGTAAGTCACCATCTCGTGGTGACATACAGACTTTTATAATGGGTTAGTTTAGATGTGAGAGCTAGCCAAGAAAAGGCTAGAGATAATGGGCAAGGCAGTTTTAATGAATATAATTGTCGTGTGGTTATTTCGGGCATAAGCAAGCAACCAGAAGCTGAGCGGGCCAGCAGCTGGGG
>JAQHUG010000132.1:2221822-2261880 GCA_028555095.1 Dicrostonyx torquatus
AGAGAGAGAGAGTTACAAGCTACAATTCTGCTCACCAGTATAATCTCCAGGAATGTGGTTGCACATGTGATTTGTCATTGACAGAAACTGTTACAGAATATACAATGATTTATATCAATGTGTGTATATGAATTTCACATATAGAATTTTACATCAAACACACTATGTATCAGTAAAAAGCAACATCAGTTTTCTTAGGATTTAATGCATCTTTTATCTGTCAATGTACATATTAAGTAACTCAACAGGGCAACCCATGTAATTGTTTAGTTATGCATCATATATATCTACACAATTTTTGGCACTGAATGAATACTCCTTCCCAAAATGGCAATTGGAATTGAAAGCAAGTATCTTTCTCTAATTCATCAGCCATATTTGACAAACATCTGTATTTGAAGACCCTGAAATAAGCAAAGCCGTTCATACTGCTGAACCTGAGAGAGCCAGAATCCCATGGGGATAATTGCTACATAAAGGATCACCTGATAGGAGCTTTGGACTTTGTCCAGTAAACACTATCAAACCCCTGTTTCCCGGGAAGGGGAAAAACTGTGGATAAACATGCATTCTCCTTTTACTTGTGTGATCTGCTCCCTGTCGCTGACTAGAGGAAGTACAGGGAAAGCTCAAGGGAGAACAAAAGAAGTATAGCTGCTAGCCCCGCCCCCACTGCACAAGCCTGCTGGGGTGAATCTGTATAGTCCCAGAACACTGCAGGGAACACAGCATTTGAGGGAGGCTCCATAGTATTCAAGCCTGGCTCTTAAATTCAAACTTTACATGAATTAAACAAAAAATTGTCGCTGCCATGTCCAAAAGGTAAGTTATGTGCATAATAAATTTCTTTTTTAACCAAAAACTTTTTATCATACAAAGAATATTGATCTTATTTTTTCCCTCCCCCAACTCCTCCCAGATCCTTCTCACCTTCCAAAAATAATACAAAAAAAAAAAGCCAAAACAAAACATCCACAAAAAGACCACTGGGTTCATTTTGTCTTGATAACCTAGTCCTGTGCATGGGGTTAATACACCCAGTAAGACTCCACTGGAGAAAACTGATGTCCCTTTGCCAGCCAATATCCATTGCAACTACCTTCTGGGTTAGGGGTGGGACTCCACATCCACTTCCTCCTCCCAGTTCTGGTACCCTGTCTGCCTATAACTCATGCGGGTCCTATGCAGGCTACTGTCTCTATGAGCTCCCATGTAGTTCTGCTAACATGATAAAGTTGAATCCATAGCATTCTAGTGCAGTTCTGATAGAGCATTTAAAGCTTCTAGATTAAGAGCTAAAGAAGTGTGGTTCAGGAATAGTTTTGATTGCATTATCACAATATGATATTGAGAAAACATTATAAGATATTCAAAGTTGACAGAATAAACTTTAGACCACTGGTTCCAACCTGGCTGTGTGTCAGGCAACCTAAAGAGCATTTTTGAAAATGAGACTCTTGGATCTACCCAATTCCATCCTGTTGGCTTTAGTTCTTAAGGAGGAGGAGCAGAATTTCCACTGTAGGTAGTATTTCCCTTTTAAACTTTCCATATCTTGGACCTTTTAAGGGAATTTTTGTTAGTGCGTGTTTAATTTATGCCATTTTAAGTTACATATCCAACTGAAACACTTTATTCAAATTTCTAAAACCAATCAGCAAAGCTACAAAAGTATCTTCTTAACATGTACGAATTTGTCTTTATACAGTCTATGTTGACGGATTCATTAGGGATAATTACATGGAATAAGCTGCATGCCAAGAGATGTGACTGTTTTGTTTTGAAACAGTCTTAAGCATATTCTTAGCAAATGACTTTTGAGTGGAGAAAAAATTAAATTAGTAGGCTTTTCAGTAGCTGTTGTAGTACATAATCCTCTAAGCAAATAAGTAAGTAAGTAAATAAAATAAATATGTGCCACCTTCACCAGTGGTGTGGGACAATGGTCTGTATTCTGTCAATTATATTTTAAATAAACACTGATTGGCCAGTAACCAGGCAGGAAGTATAGGTGGGACAACCAGACAGGAAGTAGAGGTGGGTCAATGAGAACAGGAGAATTCTGGGAAGAAGGAAGTCCTAGTCTGCAGTTGTGACCCAGCCACAGAACATGCAAGATGTGACTGACTGCCTTGCCAAATAAGGTACCAAGCCACATGGCTAACATAGACATGAATAATAGGCTAATATAAGTTATAAGAATTAGTAAATAAGAAGTCTGAGCTACTAGGCCAATCAGTTTATAACTAAGGTAGACCTCTGTGTGATTTTTTAAGGATTTAATGACTGCAGGAACCAGGCAAGACAGAAAACCTCATAAGCAACCATTCATTGCTCAAGTACTGCTGACACTTCCTCAGAGATAGGAAGATCACTAGATCCTCCCCTAACATCCAGGCCACTCCTTTTGAATTTTCCAGAAACTTGTAATTCTGTACTAATTACACATGGTCCTGTGGTCCCTGGCAGTGCTTTAGTATGTAAACTGGGAAAGGTTAACTCAAAAGGGACTCCATCTATGTAGCTATTAGAAAATTGTCATCCATGCAAGGGTGAAACTTTCCAGTGCTGTGACTGCTTTGGAAACATCCACACTGCTGTGAACATCCCCTAACTCAGGCTTTGTCAACAAACTCAATAAATTCATTGGGCAAACTTCAGTGGAACTGAAATTTGGTTTGTTGTTCGGGACTTATAAGGAGAGGGTAGAAGTGTTTACATCTTCCCAGAGAAGAAATTCTCACAACAGCGATCGATGTCTTCTCTCCTATGAAAATGAAGTGGCACATTCATAATATCCAAGACAAGAAAAGTAGAGCCAAGCATTCTGCATAGTCTAGAGTAACTCCAACATGACAAGCACAGGTATGCTGTTTTTGATACCTAAAAATTTAGAAACTCTTATTCCCATGTGTTCCTCCAATCAAGAAGTCAGATGACTGGAAAGGAGGACATCAAATGCAAATACCAAATATGAGTCCAAAGGTAATGTGGGTGTGTTAAACGGCATGCCATGGCTTATGTACAACTACTTCTATTGATAATATGAGCAAAATATATGCATAACAATTTTATTAACTATTTTCATATTGGCCTTAAAATGGTGTGTGTTGGGGCCTGGGAAGATGGCTCAATGGGAAACAAGCTTGCTATGCAAGAAGAAGTGCATGGGTTCAGATCTCCAACATTATCATAAAAATCTGGCTGTGGCAGTATCCACCTGTATATCAGAACTGGAACGTGGAGATAGGACAGTCCCAGGGGCTGCTGGCCAGTTAGGCTAACCAATTGTTGAGTTCTGGGTTCCACAAGAGGCTCTGTCTTAAAAAAAAATAAGGCACCCAACACTGACCTCTGCCTCCATGCATGTGCTCATGGACACACATTCACACACACGCACACACATTTTCATAAGTTTGTGTGCACATAAACACACAAAAACATAGAAGCACACATAATATTTCTCTCTAAAAAGGCCTTAGGATTCTTTGGATAAATGATTACTCTGGGTTTAGGGAAAGAACAAGCAAACTCAAGCCATGTTGCAAATAAAAAAAGAAGTTGCCAAAAGCAATCAAGGTCATGCTCAAAGAGTCAGAAGCCAACTGAAGAGTCTTACACATTAGGCAAAGATGAGAATAAGAATATCAATTAAAATAAGGGCTACAAAGGATTGAAGCACACCAATATATTGAGACATACAACTTGGTAATAATATTTTTAGGTCACCATCAGGTAAGTGTGTTGAAGTATAGATTCACACAAATTCTTCAATATTGAGACATGAAGCCTATTTTCTATTTCTCCTTGATCTGAGTTAGTTTATCATCTAAGGAATAAAATGCAGAGACAGGTAGGATCTTCTGTGTGTGGTGTGTGAGAGCCAACCTAGAATAAGGTTTTCCTAGGAGATGCTAGGAAAGCGCTAGCAAAGTTGCTGGGCTACTCTCAAAGTCTGATACACAACATCCCAAGGAGTTTCCAAATTCATTCTTCTTGAAATGTTTTTTCGCCCCCTGGGAGGCCTGAGCTGCTCTTCTTAGGTAGTTGGCACTGACAGTCCCAGCTGAGGATTTCTCAAATTCATGCACAATGGAATACCAGCAAGTGACCACAACTGAAGCTATGTGGAGCAAAGGAATCCCCCAACTGAGCCTTTCTTAACATACAAAAAAACCATATCATGTAATAAAATGTTTCCTTGCCATAAGCCACTAAATTTAAATTTATTGTACATAAAAAGTGAACTGGAAGAAAATTTTGTGCCTGGAAATAATGTTCATTAGTAATAAAATCCTAAAGCGCATTGCAGTGACTCTAATGTAGGTGACAAGCAGAAGCTGGAAGATCATCAAAGAGACAAACAATGACAGCTGAATGGCTCTGGCTCCAGCTTGAACTCTGATGGCATGTGAGGATGTTTCTGCTTCACGTTCCTTCTATCATGCCTCTTCAGTGCCTTCCCCTCTACAGAAGACTGTACCCTCTGAAACCATGAACCAAAATACAACCTTCAAAGTTGTTTCTGTCAAGTATTTTGGTCACAGAAAAAAAAATAACTAACAAAGATATTAATTCCGAGAGCAAACTTACTGCCATGACAAACATAGCGATTGCGTCGCAGGCCTTTGGAACTGGCAAGAAAATCAGCGACAGTTTGGAGCTGCAGTTAGAGAAGCCCTGGGATGCTCTAAGCAGGGCTAATGGGCTGTTTTAATTGTCCCAGCACCAAGTTCCAGGCTTCTCTTTAATGGCACCAGTTTCTGGAACACTTGTAGATGCTTCATCTTCACTTGTCTTTTCTGTAACTGTAAATTACCAAGATGTACATCTTCCAAATCTTTTTGTTCTGTTTGTTCTGTTCAATTCTCATTGTAAAGTTCAATAAAAAAGCAATGAACAATAGCCATTGCATAACCTGAATGTTATGTTCTTTTAAAATTTCCTCTAGCAATTCATTAGTCCATTACCTTTTATTTTATTTTATTATCATTTTTTTTCAGCTTCACTCAGGTTTTCAGAACATTGATAAAGTATAGCCTGATTCTTGGTCAGAATATTAGCATGAACAACCTCTAACCCAATTCCTAAGAGTTCTTGTTCCCACCTGAAATGCTATGAACAGTCTTTACTATCTCCATTTCAATGAGCATTCTGACCTTCCAAACCCCCACCAGACCTACACAGAGTTCAGGCAGAAGCCAGAGGTTGGTACAGTCTTTTAAAGACTACCTTTGGTTACCTAATTCCACAGTTTGGGTATCACTTAATTAGGGCTTCACTGATTCCCATGATTTCACTACTATTAGAAAACAAGCATTCAAACACAGGATTCTATAAAGGGGATTTCAATCTCAAAATATCACAGTAGGATATAAATGTTTTTGATAGGGAGCAGCTTGAAGCAGATTGTACGTGGCCACAACATCACTAGCCCCCACTCCCAATGGTGGAATATTCTTCATCTTGACTTTTGGCAAGATATCTAGACTCAATGCCTTGCTTGACCAAAGAATGCAGCATGAGAACCTCTCAGAACCCCTTCAGATTTGGAAAACTAGTGGCATCTTCCTGTGTGTCCTGAGCTGCCATCTACGGAAGTTCAATTGCTCTGAGATTTCTATTCTCCAAAGCAAGATGAAGGCTTTCTAGGAGACAATCCTAACTGAGTCCAGTCTCTCCACACCACGCCCCTAACACAGGAGCCAGAGATGTGAATCCACAACACAAATTGAGAACAAAAATCTCCATGTCAGTTTGTTCTTTAAAGGATTATGTAAAGGCTGGAGAGAAGAAATTCGAGTTTTGTAAGGATAATAAATTTGGTAGACTAATATACCGAATCCTATTTATCCCTAAGAAGATACAATCACACACATTTCCATATTTAACAAATCTTCATGTCTATGATTCAACTCACCATTTCCTGCCAGGTCTGCACGTGATGTGCCCAACAGTTTTCCTCCTTGCATTCTGGCCACCCTGCTGTGTGCTGACCTCCAGCTATACACAGACTTGGAGTCTGCAGCCAAGTCAACATGGAAGGATAATTTATTTTCACACACGAAGGGCAAGCACTCATCCATGTCCATCACACCTTTTCAAACCATCAGACTTTTCTTTCTCCCACACAAACTTATGAAAATCTTTATCTGGACATGGTACTGACTGCAGCCCAGATCCAACGGGACTAAAATCCTTCATAATCTTCTCATTCCCTTCCCTGGGAACAGTAAATAAATTGGCACACACTGAGAATCGGAGCTTGTTCTTTAAACACCCTCATAAAAGAAAGTTAAAGGCCATTTTACATAAGGTTTAACGAGTTTGAATTATTTTTATTTGCAATTTAATGCAAAACCTCTTCCTTTTCATTTCCACTGTTCAGAAAGCATGTAGTACCATTTTCTTCTTTGCCTTTCGACTTCCAAATGTGTATGCATGGCTACAATCAACTCTTTAGTCACAGCTGTTCTTTAGCTTTTACACCACTGAAATTCCTCGCATTCTTTCATTTCATTTTTTGGAAACAATTTTGTTTGCCTTTTATCTGTGGTATAATGACAGGTAGAAATGAAAACAGTGTTCCAGGCAGGTTTTTAATTTCTTATCACTTACATGATATTTTCCTCGACAAACTAATTATGGGATAAATTTAAATTAAAATATTTAGAAGCTGAACTACCAAAACATATATTGCTATAATTGGAGGATTTTAACCATTTCCTTTTTTTCCCCTAATTGCCTTTTCATATACTCATTCAAATATTAACTGGTTCAAAAAATTGTGTGAAACTCTCCCAGTTAAATCAACAGGCATTCCTCAAGGTTAAGATAAAATACAGGATTGCTGTACTTTATCTGTAAACTATAAAATAAAAATATAATTTCAGATAAAGTTATCTTAATAATAATTTTATAAAAATATATTTCATAAATATATTTTTGATATATAAAATTTTATAAATATAAAAATATTTTATAGAATATAAAATAAAAATAAACGTTTACAGCCTTGACTATTTCTGCTTAATATTTATGTATAATTGAAAGTTAACCAATCTTATGCTCATTTTCTCTTTATTGATGAACTATATAGCGTGTTGTCACTGAGTGTTGGTGTGTATGTATGATGCATATGTGTGCACAGATGCATATACTTATGTGTACTTTTGTTTGAGGTTCAGAAGTTAATTTCAAAATCCATCCATAATCATATTCCAATTTTGAGACAGCATTCTTCAGTGAACCTAGGCTCACCCATTTGGCAGATGTAAGGATTCCCCTGTTTCTGCCTTCCCAGTGCTGGCTTTTTATGAATATGTGTGAGATCCACTCAGGTCCAGAGAGATGACTCAGCAGTTAAGAGCACTGCCTTCTCTTCTGAGTTCAATTCCCAGCAACCACACAGTGGCTTACAACCATCTGTAATGAAATCTGGTGCCTTCTTGAGGAACAGACCTGGTCAGTCGTCCTCATCAACTTAAACCATGAAATTCAATATGGTCAAGTTCAACAGAACCGCCATATATGGGCTGCCCATGCATGCTTCAGCATTGCCAGGGCATACATTTCATAGTTTTCATTTCCTCATACCTGCACAAGTATTTTACCTACCCACCCATTTCCTCAGTCCTCACTGCTGCTGCTTTTAGGTTAACGTGTGGTTTTCATTCAAGCAAAAGTTTTATTTTGGCAAAATATTTTACTCCTAGGTTTTTAGTTCTTATAAGTAAATGCGTCCTTTTGGCATTCTGGGTACATCTTCCAATTCAGAAATATCTGCATATTTAGGTATTAGTAAATTAACACCTACAAACCCAATCCCCAGTCTGGTTACATAGATGAACCTTTAGTCCAGACCTCAAAGAGTTCAGAATGGTTTGCAGTTTTACCATTGGTGTATCAACACCTTGTTGGGCATATACCTACAAAGAAATGATCACATCCATACAACTCTCAAGTTATGTTCATGAGGTTCAATACTCAACAATTTATCAAACTAAAGATTAGTAAGTCTCAGTTTATTCATCCAGGAATTTCAAAATTTCATTAACTTGAAAAATGAATGAAGCACATTAATGGCAAATTATTCTCTACACTTAGTAAAATGCACATACAATTCAATCAATTCTATTGATGTAAGTTCAGAAAATAGTTATTAGTCATAAAATATTGTCCATACTACCTAAACACACCTTCAGTGTGCCTATTGACCAAAAGAATGTCTTCACTCTTTAGGTGGAACACAGCCCCCAAGAGGAACGTGGGCCCTTTTGTTCCCAGTGCCTGGCTCCCGGCCGCAGCTGCTAGTTTATGCCCGAAATGATTACACACAAACTGGATTCATTTAACACACTGCCTGGCCCATTAGTTTTAACCTCTTATACATATTAGTCTAACCCATATTTAGAAATCTGTGTGTCACCACGAGGTGGTGGCTTACCGAGGAAGATTCTAACCTACATCCATCTTGGGCCGGAGGATCGTGGCGTCTGCCCACTTCCTTCTCTCTCACCACCTTCCATTCTGTCTACTCCGCCCACCTAAGGGCTGTGTCTTCTCCTATAGGCCAGGCAGTCCTTTATTCAACCAATGAAAGTAACCCAAATACAGAAGGACCCTCCTACACCATTTAGGTAGACTTTTGGCTGCTAAAGAGATACAACTCATTTGTAACTGTGTATAAAATTATTAGACCAAGATATCTCCAATGGAAATCTTTATTTGAACATCAGTTGTAGTGATATGAAACAGTAAGAACATTCCCATCTTTCTTTCTGGGCCTTGATCTGACAGTATAAGGCAATCAACTATTTTCTAAACGTTAGTTTCCTCATGGTTTTAATGTTCTTGGATGTAAGATGGAGAAGTTGTATCAGGTGGAACTAAAACCTCCTTCAGTTTTAGGATACATGGATTTTGTTTCACCTGATTCAGTCTAGAAGGACACTGCCTGTATGCTTTGTTACAATATCTAAAACTGTACATTGGTTCTTATCCCCTCATGTGTCAGGACTGAAAGTTTTAGAAGGGGCTGGAACCTGCGGTGAAACTCTGCTGTGCTGAAGCTGATACCAGGTCCAGGATGCCACACATTTTTCATTCTGAGGAACTGTACAAGTTTGCACCCGTCAGCTGAACATGATGACACATGTCTTTAACCCCAGCACTAGGGAAGCAGAGGCAGGCAGCTTTCAGTGAATTCAAACCCAGCCTTGCCTTTGCCTACACATGGTGACTTCCAGGGTAGCTAAGAATACATAGAGAGATACTATCTCAAAAACAAAAATAAAATAAAACAAGCCCTGCGTCAATATTGAACTACTCTTTAAAGTCTTGCTTGTCTATGAAGTCTTGGGCCAGGTGAACATGGATGCTCATTGAATTGTGTAGCTCCATCTCATTCCCTCAAGTTTCATCCCCTGATAAAGAATATCTCTACACAAAACCATCTATGAGCGCTCCAAGTAAGATAACTTTGATTTCTAAATATTATTTTAAGTTGAATGTATCCACATTGAATGCATCTCATACTTATCATAATTATTTGAACATATTTTCATATATTAAACTGCAAGCTCCTTCAGAATGAGCTTCATAATTCATGGTTGCATAGAAGCAACTACCATAAAGAAGATATTGAAGCAATGGTTAGAGCCAACATTTGGCATTTATAATTTGGTAAATAAGTACCGTGGGACTGGAGAGATGGCTCAGTGGTTAAGAGTACTGGTAGCTCTTTCAGAAGACCTGGATTTAGTTCCCAGCACCCACATGGCAGTTCACAACATCTGATTATAGTTCCAGAAAACAACACCTTCTGGCCTCCATGGTAACAGGCACACATGAGTTACACTGACACAAAGGCAGACAAACAGTCAGACACATAAAACAAAACTATCATATTTTCACCCTTACAAAAAACATTACAAATACATATTATATTTATAATTACCAATTTATACATGAGGAAATTGTAGTAGGTGAAATAACTTATCAAATGTTATATTCAGCTACATAGCAGGAGAACAAAAATGTAAATGTAAAGCACGTAGCTCTAGAGTCTGCATTACTGGCTATTATGCTTATTATGTCACTTGTTTTTCCCTTTGTTTTCTCAGTTTATTAGTTTTTATTATTATGTCTACTCGTGTTAGTTATGCTGTGGTAATGTTCTCTTTCTGTTACTATACCAGATCACTGCCTCTTCTTTCTAAGGGCAATGTTTCCAAACAGGGCCTTTAGATCATACAGAGAGTTATATGAAATAGAGGTCAGTTTTTAAAACATAGCTTCAATTCCATTCGGGAAGGGTTAGAGGAAACAAACAGTATGAAAAACACAAGGAGTACATTTTAGTTATTTACCAACCAAGAAAAAAATGCTCAAAAAGGCACATTTTGAGCATCATTTGTTTTTTATAACAGATTTGTTTAGATATGACAAACAGATTCTCTGTGGAAAGCACCTGCTCTCTGTGATGACATCTTTCAAATGTTGCCACCTGAGGGTATAGTCATTAGCTAGCCTAGGATGGCCAGGCAAAAACTCTGGAGGGATTGGGCACAGTACAAACTAGAGGTGTGTCGAGCAGCAGTCAAGACTCCGGAGGAATGAGTAACCAGCAAGCTCCTCTCCAGGAAGATCTAAACATCAGTCTCAAGTTCAAGTGCTGCTAATGAGATCCAGCAGTGAGCAAACAAGATTAGAAGGCAATGTGCCAGAGAAATAATTTGGCTAAAAGAGATACTTTTCTTTTTTTACACAATGGACTGAGTATTTGTGCTCTCTCAAATTCACATGTTAAAACAATAACTTACAGCAAAAGGGAAGTGGTGAGAGCTGACTTAGCTCACAAGAGTAGAGTCTTCATGATTAGGACACCTCAGAAAGCACGCACATCTTCTCTCCAGAAAGCAGCCTTCACCAGAACACAACCATGCTGGCACACTGACTTCAGACTTCCAATCTCTAGACCTGGAAGAACTGCATTTCTCCTAAACATTGAAGCATATGGCAATTTGTTATAGTATCTTGAACTGGCTGAGGTATTTCTTAAGAGTAATTATAATAATGAGGCAGAGCAGGGTAGAAACTATGCTGAACTGAGATAGAACTGAAATACCTATGTAGCCATTGGTTGCCAAATATTTCAACATTTCATCGAGAAGCCAGAAATTTGATCTAATGTGAAATTTTCCTGTTTTCAAAATACTGCAATTGACTTCTTTAACAAAACCTCACGAAAATAAAGCCTAAATATGCCAAATGAAACATAACTCAAGGTCAGATTTGGCCCATAGGCCCCATCAGCAACCTTGGACTAGAGACTCTAAGCTCTCCACCATCAGAAAATGGGAGATGCTACACATGACACATCTGTATTACATCTCCACCTGTAAGGTGGGAATCAGGGCAGAACTGTGTTTTCTGGTCATGACATGACCACTGCACTCATGAACTCTCAGAATCTGTGCTTGCCTGCACAAGGTCAACCCAGGTGGCATTTTGGCATAGCACAGGGAAAGGCTCCCTAATGGAAGAGCTGCTGGTTGCTGGTAGTTGATTGTTACTGAGGGGAGAGAGAGAGAGAGAGAGAGAGAGAGAGAGAGAGAGAGAGTGTTTCTTTTGGGAGTGTGGCCCTTGATAGTCCTACCATGTTCCAGTATTTGGCTTTACATCAATACATGCAAATATGGGCAGCACAATTTGAACTCAGTAATTTATTTGAAAAAAAAATGGATATGAAGTTGGGAAAGAAATGGACCAGGTCTGGGAAGAGTAAAAAGAAGTAGGGGGTGAATGTAATGATCAAAATACATTGTATGCATTTATGAGCTTCTCAAAAAATTAATAAAATGTTGTATTAAAAATGGGATGCAACTACATGAGCAAGCATGTTTAGTTGTGGTCAGAAGCAAAAACAGAGTGTAGAATTTAGGAAGCTAGACAAGGTAGAGAGAAGTAAACTGCCTTAGAGGTGGAAGCAAAAGAGAGACCCCCAAAGCCAGAAGTTTCAATGGGTTATGATTATGGAACAAGAAACCCAAACCATACAAAGGAGCCTGAGCCAGGAGACTATTTTCTTTTTCTAGTAAAGCTGTCCTTGCAACTTCTTGCTATCAACTGAAGCTGGTAGAGGGAGATAGCTATCCCTACAACTACAGTTCCCACAAGGAAATTAATGGAGGTGGGCAGAAAACTCTTTCCCTACCAGTGTGCTCTGATCCATGCTAGGACAGGGACAGTCTGCTGAGATTCCAAGATTCTGGGGAAAGGGTCCCTGAACTTTCCATTCTAAATAGGAAGCACACTTCAGAGACTAGGAGGTTAAGCCCTCCTATATTTCAGAGTCTGTCTTGTCTGCCAAGGCTCAAGCATTCCACGAATAAAGCACACTTTGCTAGGATACCCACTGGTCCCAAGGAACAACATTCAGGCTGATTCCTCAAATGTCAGTTTGTACAATCTGCTCTCTTTCTTGTGGACCACCCAGTCTCCTTGTAATGACTCTACATTGTCCCATTTGTTTTCTTCATGGCAGCGGAGGCCCCAATTTCCTTCGCTAAATTTCATTCCTTCCCTCGTGCATCTGTTGATGTATTTGTAATTCCTTAGCTTTGTACTAGTCGGCCCAGGACGATTTCTTTTCTCTTCTGCAATCAACTGAGAAAATAAGGTAGGCTTGGTAAACTCTGACTTTTCAACCCTATTTAGAAAAAAAAAAGAGAAAAAATAAAATGATAGGGAAAAAGGAATCAAATTCAAAGAGACCAGAAAGAAAAGGAAACAAAAAAATATATATCCCACGTAGGTACTTCTTTTCTGTCCTTTCACTGAGCGCTGTGAAAGAAACGGACAAGAAAACAGTCTTAATGAATTTACCCTATCATTTGGTACAGCTCATGTTATTGCATTATTGTAATGAAAAACACATCAGAATATGTCTAGACACATGACATACTCCTGGTAGAGAGTTCCCTGCACTTCAAAAAAAATTGTGGTTCAATTTCCTTCTGGGAAATGCTCCAATGGCAACATTTTAGGTTCTTGAAAGGCTCTTAGGAATGACTGCCTAAGGGGAGGCCACCTCCAAAAGTAGACTTAACTCACCAGAGAACTGTAAGGGCTGGCAAAGATTTCCATGGGAAAATGGTCAAAGCAACAAGTCCCCCCTGTAGATACCCCATAGTCTAACGCACGGAAAGGCTCTGCTATGAGCAGAGTAGCTGTAACTGTCTAAATAAAACACTGAACGGGGCCTGTAAACAGAACAGAGGTAATTAAATACTTTGTTTTGGTGATTCTTTCATTTTTAAAACTGCATATGGATTAAGCAAATCCAATTGGTATAACTTTCACCAATGTGTTGATTTAAACCAAACCTATAGCCATTGGAATCAGGAAAAGGAAGCAATACCACATCCCACAGTGCTTTACCTATTACAGGGTAGATGCTGCTGTGGCTGTGTTCTCAGAGAAGAATAAAGAGAAGGGCAAGTCATCCTAACCCATAGCCATTGTTCTTAGATGGTCATTCTGTCTCTGCCATTCACAGACTTCAATTCTAAAATGACCAAAGCTGGCAAAAATGCAACACCTAACTGTTTACAGAGCAATGACAGAAAAACAAAGCAAAATGACCCTCTGTTCAACCCCACTCCTAGAATATCCTGAGATTTTATCAGTAGAGAGATAGGAAGAGTTGAAGATTTGAGGGTTATTCAGATGCTTGCCTTGTGTATCCAAAAGGTCAACAAGTAAATTTTTGTGTGCATAGCCAGTACCATAATTAGATCTTTAGCCTGCCAGGGAGAACTGAAGATGAACACTGAGGATATCATTTAAGAAGCCAACAATCAAGATTTGAAAGAGGAAAGACCCTCAGAAAATAATTAAGAAGCATGACGTTGAATGCAAAATGTTGAAGTTTCAGATAATTATGGGAGTCTAGTCAATGGACTAGAGTCATAGCTTCCTCAATAGAGAAAGAATGTCAGTTGTTTTTCCTCTATACGTAAACATGAAACAGAATGAGATGGCATTAGAGCCAAGTACTGACAAGGGATCGCACAGTGAAGAAAGGGCATGGGACAGCTCATTACTATTGGATTCTGGAGTTTTCAGTTTAACTGAAAACTGTTGGGAAGCAATGGCCAGCAGAATCCAGTTAGGATCCAAGTTCCAAATTGTTAAGAGTGGAACTGGTACAAATAAAAATCTCTTTGCAGAGAATGTAGGTCTTGATGTCTGAGCTAACACAAAAGCAGCAGCTTACGTGTTCCCTTATGCTCAAAGCACACACCACCACCACCACCACCACCACCACCACCACCACCACCACCACCACCACATAATCATCAGATGTGAAAACCAAAGACATTGCCTGAAACTACAGCTACTTGTGTTGCTGAATATCACTGTGAAAGTCACTTTGAAATGTCAACATGACTGGACTGAGAAATTTGTTGAGAAGGACCATAGCCTTCCATCTGGGTGTGTCTGTGAGGGAGTTTAAAAGAAATCCATGAAACTCTGCCTAGGGAGATCTCCCTTCAATGTGGACAGGCACCATCTCATTGGCTAGAGATGCAGACAGGGCAAAAAACATCTAGAAAAGACCACAGCATCACCTCCTGCTTTCTTCCCTTTCTATTTTCTCGAGTCTCAGAGATTAAAAGCCCAGGTTTTCTTGATTCCAGGTCTTGCACCATAGATGCCTTAGATTTAGAGGCTTTAAACCTTTATGTAAAAGTTACACCATCAGTTTTGCTGTGTCTGAGGCTCTCAGAGTCAGACTGAGCCATGCTGCTGGGCATCTCAGGGTCTCCAGCTGCAGACACCAGTCATGGGACTTCTCAGTCCCCATACACAGGTGAGATAGCTCTTCTTTTAAAAAGTTTTATGGGTGTCTGTTACCTGCATGTATATCTGTAAACCACATGCACACAGTGTCCACAGAGGCCAGAAAAGGAAATTGAAACTCCTTTCTCAGGCAGTGGTGAGTCACCATGTAGGTGTTGAGAACCAAACAGATCCTCTGTAAGATCAGCTAATGCTTTTAATCACCAAGTCACCTCTCCAGCTCCTAATCCTTCTATTAAATCCTATGTCTATAATGGGAAGATTTCCTACTGGTTCTGACACTCAGAAAATTCCAAGTAAGATAGTCCACCACCTGTGCCTGTTCTAATTCTGGAATTCTCTCAATGCTGCCTTTCTGATTCCTTTCTAGCCAGTAAGTAGTAAAATTCCAAACCTGCCAAACCTACTACTATTTGGTGACATTTTAAAAAAGCTCAGATTATATCCTTTCAGGATTAAGGTAATTCTGCTACAATTGCTAACACCAACCAACCGTCTTAGGGTTATTGTGTTTGGTGAAACACCACAACCAAAAACAAGTTTGAGAGGAAAGGGTCTATTTTGCTCACACTTCCACTTTATAGTTCATCACTGAAGGAACTCAGGAAAGAAACTCAAGTAGGAGACAGGAGCTGATGCAGAGACCATGGAGGAGTACTGTGTACTGGCTTGTTTCACATGGCTTGTACAACCTGCTTTCTTATAGAACCCAGAACCGGTAGTCCATGGGTGGTACTATCCACAAGAGACTCCCCCTCCACTATTCACAAAGAAAATGCCCAATAGTCTTGCCAACAGCAAGACCTTATGGAGGCATTTTTCTCAGTTGAAGGTTCCTCCTCTCTGATGACTTTAGCTTGTGTCAAGTTAACATAAACCTGGCCAGGACACAAACATCTCACTCAGTGAATTAAGCCATATATGATTTCTGGTCTTTTATTTTGCTAGTCATTCTATTTCTTAGCCATCTCAGTTCCAAGTTTACAAAGAAACCTCTTTCTATGAATAATTACTAGATATTTATATGATTGACTAAGCAAGGATACATAAAATTAAAATATACAAATTCCCAAAGAGCATAGTCCATCAGACAGTGAGATTTGACTTTACTCTTTGGTTGGTTTGATACACATGTGTTGTGTCTATTACATATCACCTACTGTTCTAGGCCTTCAGAAACAGAAAATATGAAACACTGTACCAGTTCTAAAGCAGTTTGTCACCTTATCTACTTTGAAAACAGAGGAAAACGAAACCAACCATATACCACATACACAAATGGACCAGCTAGAACCAGAAATTATCTATTGTCTTTTACAGAGATATTTTCGAACAACACCTAATAAAAGAGGTGATGCCTAAATTCATATTTGGAGGTAGAAAAAGATTTAAGAAGCAGAAAACATAAGAACACTGACTGTCGATATTTCACTTGGAGAAAAGGAGGCAGCCTAGGTCACTGAGAAGACCCTTTCCATTTAAAACAACATTAGGTAACATATAAGAAAATATTTTTAGACCTATTGGAAAATTGACAGAAGCATGGAGTAACCACACACAACTAACTGAAGCAGAACTCAGGGAAGTAAACAGATCTGGAGATACAGTTGCCCTGGAACTTGTGTCATGCAAGTAACTTGGGGAGGGGGAGGAGACTTTTTACAGCAGGAAAAAAAAATCAAAGTTCTGGTCTAGCAAGGTGGAAAAGAAACAGAAGGGCTTCCCTATAACCAACTCTTTCTTCAAAAGGTCACACAGCAAGTTCGCTCCGTCATATCTCCAATCCCACAGGGAGTCTGAGGAAAGCTGTCTACTGAGGGAAGTAGTAGAAATAAAAGCCCCAGAGAAGCTGTGACTAGAAAGTGACCCTTGAGCAAACCTTCACAAATTTTACATCACTGAGAAAAAAGAATTGAACAGATATGCTTTAGAGTTGAAAAATAAAACTAATTTGGAAATGGTTTGGGCAAGAATTCTGCTAACTTATATATCAGACAACATTACTGAATAATAAATCAAATTGAATATGATTCTAAAAAGAAGGATATAATAGGGTCATAAGGTGTTACAACCTAGAGAGGGGGAATAATGACACACTGGAGAAATAATATACTCTATGTGATTGATCAGAATTACCATAACCACCTTCAGGTATGATGTACTATGAAACTTCATATGACGAATGCATCTAACATCAGACTCTCAGGAATTTTCTGTTTAAAAGGCAAGGGGCCAGGGGCTATTATTTTTCAAAATGTAAATGTCATAAAAGATAAAAAGCAAGGCTTGGACAGTGTTCCAGATTTGAAGAAGTTTAAAGTGCATGAAATACCGGGTAGCTTATTTAAGCATATGATACTGGAGGGAAATGAAATGTGATTGACTACAAAAACAGCATATGATGGTGTATGTCAGCAGGTGAACAGAAACTTTCTAGGAACATGTTTAAAGTGTTTAATTTTACCATGCAGAAATGTATTAAGATTAATAACTATATTATATATTTCCATAGTTATATGAAATACTTTCATTCTTCAGAAACAAATGTTGAAAGTCATGACTAAAGGGCATATATATGTGCACACATATACAACAACTGACTCATTTAAAAGGTTACATGCATATACTCATATCCATATAAATATATATAATTATGCAATTAGACATATAGAAAAAGAATAAATTAATAAAACAAATGGAATAAAATATTGGTAAAAGGTGGATCTCGTAAAAAGGTTCAGAAATATTCATTGCATTGTTTATATTTTAAGAGGAGGGAACAGTGGGTCAGGACCAGGAATAACGGAAGAACTGACTGACAGTTTAGAGTTAATGAGAAAAAAGACACTGATTGCAAATTCGTGAACCACAGTGAAACTTCAAATAAAGTAGCCAAACAACATCAACTTTTCATCTACAACATGATAAAAGCACATTTTAACAAAAAAGGAGGGAAGGCAGGAGGAGAAAAGGAGGACAAATTACTTCTTAAACACCACTGATTTGACAGAATCGCATCACCTCACAAAAAATACACCCTTATTATAAACATGTTCTTAGAAAAATATAGAGATATTCCAGCATCAGACATTGAGGAAGGAATCTTGGAGCAGAAGTACAGTGAACCCAGCAGGACAGACAGAGATGTAGGAAGGAATAAGAAGCAATGCTAAAGCCACATAAAAGAACGTGAGGAAGCAGGGAGGCAGGGAGGAGTGTGAGCCTTTCAGACCACCAGCCTCTCACCCTGGCCAGACAGAAAACCTATCCATAACAGATAGATAGAGAGATAGATAGATAGATAGATAGATAGATAGATAGATAGATAGATAGATAGATAGATAGATAGAGCTATGAATGGGTTATGTAGAGTTATTTGTTTGTGAATGTATTATAGATTTTATAACACATAGACATAAAATAAAAATTTCCAAGATGTCATTAAAAACAAAATGTAATTTAAACATCTGAGTCTTCTCTCCACACTCTCAGTGATTGTATTGTAACAGTACATGACTGGTCACCCAAATCTGGTGTGCCATTTGTTTTGTAGTAAAGTTAGAGCACAACGTTCTGGGATAACTATAACTGCTTTCATGCCACAGCAGAGTTGAGTAACCATGGCAGAGATGGGGCAGTGGTACTGCATACAGCATCTACTAGCTGGTCCTTTACAGAGAATATTTGTTAGTCGTTGGATCTGAACACAGACTTAGCACAGGAAAGTAAAGGGTTTCTATATCACCATGTTAGTGCACAGATGTGCAAACAGAGGGTACTTTGGAAATATCGTAGGCAGAGAAGATGTCACTCAGGCAGTGAGAGAGGCAAAGAGAATACAGAGAAACCTGAGGAGACATATACTAAGAGCCTGTGTGCATGCGTGCAAGAGAGAGAGAGATAAGGAAAAGTGCTTTCCTCTATAAAACCCCTCCCCTTTTATAAAAAACAGGAGTGATAACTCACACAGAGCTCTTTCAAATTAATGGACAACAAAGTGTTTCATATTCTAGAAACACAACAATAATTTGTGGTGTGATAATTTTAATTAAAAATATTCATAAAATCAATCTCTTAGGAAGGTTTTTGTGTTTTTCTGCATTAGCTTTGATTATTCTTTTATATTAAGACTATATTTTTTTTGCAATTGTACCATGTAGCTATATCAAAATCATTTCCTACCTAAATTTCAATGTGATTTAATTGTTAATCAATTTAAACCTATGTTAGTTTTAAAAATGCTTCCAGATGCTGGTAATTAAGTATAATTTCTTGGCTTGTTCAGCTACAAAAATTGAAGGATGTACAGTTCAGACATTGATGTATTATTATTGTCTTACATGTACACCTCATGTATCCTACATACAGAAGGTCATAAATAATGTGACAGAAAATGACCTGAAATAAAATCTCATCTTTCCTTCTAGTTCTTGAGACTTAAAAAATATTATGAAGTAGCTAAAGAAATTATTTGTTTAAAAGTTAAGATAGTCCTTTTTACTACATATGATATAAAAACATATGAGGATATTAATTCATTCTTTTCATATTTGACATTATCATTTTCTAGAGCTCATATCTGGAACCACAAAATATAGACAAATAAATTGGATGTGTTTTACTGCAGGACATTAGACAGGAAGACAACGGCTATGGCTGCAGCAGATCACTCCTCCTGCTTTCTAGTTCTCTCTCCCTCGTTTTTAATACAAATACGTGTTTATGAATACATGTGCATATGTCTTTTCAAAACATGCCAACACACTGGGGAATGAAAAACTCTTATTATCATCCGTGAAGATAGGAGGTGAGAAGCAGGACCACATGCCTCCTCACAGCGCGGCTGCAGGCTGTTGGGCTTGAAATTAGTTTCAGCCTTCTCAGTTGAAAACAGAAGTAAATCATGCAAGGAACTAATTCATACTGGGAGAGACAACAAAGAATACCAATAAAATTTATTTGTTAAAATAAAAGAATTACTACAAAAATATTTCTACCACATTTCCAGTTTTGTTTTAAATAAAAGAATAGAGGCCTTTTTCCAGGAACATTTTAAAAGGATATAACTTAAAGGAAACTTTGATTTCTGTTTCTGTTTTTTATATATATTACTGGGTCCCATTTATTACACATTAATTTGCAGACAAAAACTTGGTCATCTGTATTAAAAAAAATGTTCGACACAGGCAACATGGTGTTCTATGGAAGAAAGGGCTACACAATCCTTAGTCCTGACTGCACTCAACACATTGCGCATTGCTCTTGTGATAACAAAGATCAGATACCCCTGGTCCACTGGGAAGGTTTCTTCTCCACAGAGCCTCTGCACAGCAGTGCTGTGAAAATAACAGGCAGTTATTTTTCTCTGGAATCTGAGAAATTCAATGGCTTCAGTTTTCCACATTTTAGCAATTGCCTTACTGGCCTAATCAGACTCTAATATATATCTTACCCATGTTCATTCACCTTCTTTTGATGGGCACATCAAGGGACATATGACGGAAGATTAGGGCTGACCTCCTTCAAGTGTGTGGAATACCCCAAGATGTCATTGTCTCCTCAATCTGCTATCCATGAGCTTATCTACACTTTTAATAAATCTCTTTATGTTTTCAATCTGTGCCACATCCTGGGATAATGCATTCCACAAGTTCCTATTCATTGTAGGCCCCATTTAGGCTTCTGAGAGTGCCCTGAGTCCTAGTATATCCGGATTTAATAAATAAGAAAGCATAGTTTCCATAATTTTATAGATTTTATTCATATCCCCTTTCTTAGCCTTCTTCCTTTATAAGTACAGCTCTCCTCTTTTTATACTACACTCAGAAAAAAATCTTTAATAAAAAAATTCACCAACTTCAGCTAATTAATGAGGATAGAAGCCTATTTTCCTGCTCATGCTAGTTGGCTTTCTCCGGCTCTCACTTTAATCATGTCTCCATTGAGGGTTGCTTACCAGAACTGTACATCATGTTCCTGTACAGGGCATAATGAGTATAAAGAGAGATTGTTTATTCTAAAACAATTTCTAAGCAGGCCTGGAAATGATTAAGATACTTGAGGAATCACCATATACAGCAAAATCAAGAAGGGCTTTGGGTGAAATTGTGCTTGTCAATAAAGACAGAGTGCAGAGGTGAGAAGCAAGCTGCTCTGTCAGGTTCAGCTCCTCTTAATCCTGGGCTGTCTTCCTCATGGGACAAGCCGCCACATTGACTTCTCTAGGGCAAAACTTCCTTATATAAGGCCTAAAATGGGTTTCTTTGGAAGCAGAATAACTTTGAGAATCAAAATAACTTTGTAAGACAAGTTAAAGTACAGTGACAGGAGAAAGATACTAGGATATCTGTCCATTTGTGCTCACACTAAGCCACATTCCAAAGTGATTACCCAGTTATAAAAGCTCCAAGAGATCTTCAAGGATATAAATCCCCTGTAAAGTTAACTCAGAAGGTTTCTTGGCAACTATAGAATCAAAGCAAAGATGTTTACATGGTATTGATAAAAATGGAAAAACATGCTAAATTAATCCTACTGAAGAATACAATACATCAGAGTTATTACCAAAAAGCCCATCAGACACAATTTTTCAGGGACTTTGTAAATGCTGGATAAACAGTTATTAGTTATTAATTTTCTATTCTTTCTCTAGTATAAACTTGATAGAGACAGTGTCTTTGTCCATGTCTTTATAGAGGACAAGATAAATGCTTGGCTCACTTGCAGCCATTTTTAGGTTTCCTTCTCCATTAATGAGTTCACAGATGAAACCAGCCCTGATCCAGAATGAAACAAACATTCTGTTTTATTGAACATTGTATTTTTGGTAACATTACAAATTAGATCTAGCTGAAGAATAATTGTGTGTGTGTGTGTGTGTGTGTGTGTATGCACAGAATGCAATTAGGAGGTTTCAACATTCTTAATTATGTTTCAGTTCCAGAGATACATTATGGTTACCCAAGGCAGACTAGAGAAATACATGAACTTGAGTTCTAGCTAGAAATAGTCCTGTCACCCACTCACCTGACTTTGGAGGGAGACCTTGCTCAGCCTAGATGTAGTGGGGAGGGCCTTGGACCTGACTCAAAGCAATGCGCTTTGTTGACTCTCTATGGGAAGCCTTACCCTCTCTGACAAGTGGATGGGGGTGGCATGGGGGAAAGGTGAAGTGAAAGGGAAGAGGGAAAGGAGTGGGAACTGGGGTTGATATGTAAAATGAGAAAAGATAGTTTTTAAAAATTAAAGAAACACACAATAACAACAACAAAAGAAAATAGTCCTGTCAGCCACACATGCAGGTATGAGTCAGCCAGATACCATCACATCTGTCATTTTTCAATGCCCAAAGGAATGATTGGTGTAATAATTAAAGATACTGGTACCTATGTGACCACTTGGTCCTGGGACAAAGGGTCACTCATGGTTGGTCCCCAGAATCATCCATTACATACCACCCCTGCCAAACAGGCTCTTTCTTCCTGCTATTTCTGATGCCAACAGACTCTCTCATCTTTGTCCTGGTTAATTTCTCTGCTGTAGGCACTTTGGACTCAGTTTAAGAAAAAGTGTTTATTTGCCATTTTGGGGCATAAGCAAGGCTGGTTTCCTGTGAGTCCATTGCTCCTTGATTGACCACAGAATTTAACAATTTCTTCAGATTTCCTGTATTCTTCAAGCAAATCTATAAGTAAAAACCTACCTTTCTTCCACAGGGAGAAAAAAAACAATTTTTGGATATATAATATTACTCCTTAGAGACATTTCTAGCAATAGGCCCAGAAATCACCCCCACTAGTCCACTCTGAAGCCAGACTCTAATGGAATCAGTCTCTACCTTTTTAGGAACGGTATTCATCTTTGCCTGATTTAGTTGGGTGGTGCTTAGATTGGAAAATAAAATTGGGAAAGAAAAAATAGTTTTTCTTCATACACACAACTACACAGAGATAGAAGAGCATTTTCATCTCCTTTTGGTGCATGCCAACAATAAAATAATCCACACGGAATGAGAAAAACTTTTGTTCTTCCACAAGAGGGCTGTTTCTAATGCTTTAGACTCTTCTAGAGTTGAAGCTGTTGTCTGCATTTCACAATGGAAAACATCTCATTACTGTATGAAAACAGGACAGGACAGTTCTCCCAAAGGCGCTAGAAATACGTAGCTCAGTATTCTATACATTCTTCATCTTTCCCCAGAGCCCACTTTGCCACGTTTTCAGCCTGCCTTCTATCTCAGGCCTTCTTTTGTTCTTTAATGTCACTGATACTTTATTGTGTCACTTCTGTTTATAGTTGACATCCTTGCCCATGAGCCTCTCACACACTTCCCTGTCTAAATGAAGCTCTATGAGCCCATGTTGTCCAGTTTTATGCTGATCTGCTTGACCATGATTTCACTTTCCTCAAGAATGGACTCACTGAAAGCAGTCAGGCTGTGACTTCTATAGGTGGGACAACCAGAAAGGAAGTAGAGGCAGGTCAATGAGACCAGGAGAATTCTGGGAAGAAGGAACTTCCTTCTGCAGTTGTGACCCTGCCACAGAAGAAGCAAGATGTGTCTATCCTGCTGAAAAAGGTATCGAGAAACGTGGCTAACATAGACAAGAATAATGGGCTAATATACATTATTATTATAGTTAATAAGAAGCCTGAGCTAATGGGAACAGACCAACCAGTTTATAACTAATATAGACTTCTGTGTGATTTCTTTGGGACTTAACGACTGTGGGAACTGGACAGGACAGAAACCTCAGTCTGCAGGCTTCCAATGCCCTTCTTCAGGTTGACTTCAGCAGAATGCTACAGTGAGCAATAAGGACTACATGCTTCCTATTTTTTCTCCAATACATACACTAGCAGTGTTGGATTCTCTGCAAAGATTTCAGCTGAAGAACTTATCACAAAAACTGTATTCACTGTCCAAACACTACCACCAAGTCCAATTTCTTTGGCAGCTGAGACACTGAGTTTTTACAGCTGTGCCTTGAGGCCTGAGTTCATCTCTAACTTAAAGTGCCTGGCACATGCTAACTCAACATGTCTGGATCCTCACTGTTGGCTTCCTGTTCCTGGAAATCCAGGTGAATATAGCTTTGGCCTTATAGAGCACAGGCCTAGAAAGAGGTGTACCTCTTCCTTGATAACTGTACCATTTGGCTTTTGTCTTCCAGTGTGGTTCAGCTCACAGGACTCATGCACAAGATTATAAAGGCAAAGGGAAATGGAAGATTTGTTAGTTATTTCCCCTCTATCCAATTCTCTAAGTATGGTTCTGAGCTTAGTGTCTGTCACTAAGACTGCAGCTCCTAGAAGGCGGGCTGCTTCTCCCACTTTAGTAATAACCAAGGGTACTGGCTGCATATTGAGACCCAGGATGCTCTATGCTCTCTGGTTGGTTTCTAATTCTGCTGAGTTTCCACCATAATTCTTCCTCACCTTTGCTTTCCAGTGTGCCATCTATCACATCTTTCCATCAATACGACCTTATACTTCACTTCTCTGAATATTTCCTTTTTCTTACTATGGTTTATTTTTCTAATGGTTGTTGGCCATATTTTCCCCTTTCCCTGTGTGTATGCACTGTTTTGGTGTTTCATAAGCTATGTCAAACGCTGCTGTAATGAAGTTGGGGCATTTTGCATTATTTTTTCTCCTTTTAAATTTTATTCACCTTTGAGATTTTATATTACTATATCCAAAAATTTTTTTACTTAATTTTAAATGATATAGTGATGTTTGTAGAATATTAAAAATAGAATATTGAATTAACTAAGAAGTAATTGCTAAACATCAAACTGTTAACAGCATGTCAAATTATGGGAGGAGGCTTACAGAGGACACTAACTTTTCTTAATATATAGTGTCCACAGTTTCACATGCATTTTCATTTATGCACACAAGAAGACATATTTTTAAAAAAGAAAATAAAGAGATGACATCTTAGATTACCTTTGTTTTCCCATGTCCACATGGTGTTTGAATGAATGTACAGATTTAAGATATATAGGGTGGTAATTTGATTATTGAGTCATATGTGACCCAGCTGAATGAATGTAATAACAGACAGATGATAGTTTATGTTGTTGAAATGAACTGATTTCCCTTGTTCCGTATTTTAGCAGTCAGTCATTTCCACAATTGGTTCAGACCCTGTAATGATCCTCAGCAGGGCTGCAGTTTTGAGCCTGGGATGTTCTCTCACAGCTGGAAGACATTCAGTGACTCCACACGATGGGGCTACTGGGGCAGGGAAAGATGGGCACCTGAAGCCAAACTCATGCTGCTCCAAGCTATCAAACACCTTGTTCTGGAAATAAAACTTCCTATGAGCTCCTCGGGCAGTAAATTTTAGAATTCAAACTAAAGAAATATAAATCCTTTGAAATAGCATTCATATCTAGAGACCACATTGTAAAACATCCTGAAATTTGATGTCTCTTAATGAACAAAAGATAGCAAAAGGTATAGCCAACTAGCCTTATTTTCAAACTTGTTAGCTGTTTTCTTCAGAATAAACTACAAAGACTAATTAAGAGGGCTCTTTCTTTTTCAGGGAAAATACTCTTCATGAAATATAAAATTAATTGTACAGTGTGTGAATAATGAAATATTGAGTCTTGCATTAGCCTGTTTAACATTAGGCTCCAAAGATCTAATCATGTCCTAATAAGTGACTCCGACTTTGTGAGCTCTTTCAGGACTGCAGCACTATATTTTCCAGCAGAGTAGGCGGTCCTGTTATATATTGAGCTATCATTTAGACTCTAACTTAAGCATGCATTGATAGTTTTCTTTTTAGAAAAGATGCTATCAGCAAAACAAACAGAGGACTTCGTATTGCCCCAAAGTTTATTTATAATGCTTTAAAAAATTCAATGAAAACAAAAAAATAATGTCTTGATTTTCAAAACTTTACAACATCTGTTTTTACTTACTTTTCAGCATTATAAACTTCTCCGGGTTTTAACGGAATTCGTTTGCTTTCTCTTTGCCCATTCCTTTACTTGACTATCTTCACAGTAAATTATACACTGAGACACAATCTATAATCACATGAAAATGTCTACAGCATATAAGAAATAAATTCTGGGTCACGTGGCCTGGAACATGGAAGGTACCTCAAAGACAGATGAGATATAGGAGCAGATCCCAGGATAACAACGCTCACACTCTTCTTTCATTCTTACGCTGACACCGGACTGTTGAAGTGGAAATCTTAGATACTATAAAATATTTCCCAATGAATAAAAGGGATGTGCACAGATGAGTAAGTTCATGAACTTTGTCTAAATCCAAGTACAAGTATTGATGTAATAGTCTGTAAATCCCCAGGTTGTGATGAGAAAAGATGGAATATTGCAATCTGCTGGTAACAGAATCCTCCATATTAATCCATACCACAGGGCTTTGTTTTCTTCCTTTCTAGATCAAAAGACTTAAATACAAATACATTATAGGGTCTTGTTAATTTTCAAAGTAAAGATATTTTCCTGTGCTTAGTTAAGAGTTGCCTATAAAACATCAACATCCAATTACTTTTGAGGACACAGTTCTGTCATTTCTTGACCTTTCATGTCCGAAAGCACTCTATTTATTTCACTGAAATGCTGCCTTATGAACATTAGAACCATTCTTCTGTTATGTTTCCTGACTTCTTACACTTGGAGATCTCTGTTAGTTTCTTATCGACAGGAGCCAGTGGGGAAAGAAGAAAGATGAGACTCTCATCGTTAGTCAAACCCACGTTTATTCAGGACTCTCTTAGACATTTTGAGATGCTTTACATTTTTCTTGGTGGCTTCTTGTGAGGTTCATCTAAAGCCTGTGGATTATTTGTGGCAAATACACAAAAGACAGGAAAAGAAAAGTCAGGAGAAAATGGTCTTCGTGGAGCACACTCCTGAGGTCTCACTGCTGGCTTAGTTGGCATTCTTTCCTTCACTCCCCACTTAGGCTGACCTCAAAATTCTTGATAGCCAGGACTTCTAAAAGAATGTAAACCACATTATCTCCCCAGAGGGGAAACAGAAACAAAGTGGATGATATGCCTGGGTAAGGAAGGTTCCACTGTTTCGGAAGGACTGAGAGCGCCACTGCAATCACATCAAAAATCAAGATTTTGTGGGTACGGGCCTGTCCACATGAAACCGAGGGTGCTTTGTCATTTGGTTGGAGGTCCTTTTCACACAGTTAAAGAAGAACATGTTTTGGTGTTTTTGTTTCTGCCACACACCTATGAGCTCAAGCATGGAGGGAGACTTTAGATTCCTATCTCCAAAGGAGTTTATGAAAGGAGAAAGATACCGGAAGTCAGAGGCACAAGGAGGGAAAGCAGGGTTCTGTCTGGGCAATTCTGATTCTTGGCAACATTCCCTTTCGTGGTTGCTTTGATTGTACACTGGATTTAAAAAATTCCCAGGGATTATTTGGCGCCTTAATTTTCTTTATTTTCTATTTTTCTCATTGCATGCTTTTAAAAAAATTTTAAACATAATTATTTACTGATTCTCTGGGAATTCCACCTCATGCATCCCAATCCTGCTCACCTTCTAAATCCTCCATATCCACCCTTCACCCTTGCAGCATGTCCCCCAAATTAATTAAAAACATCAGCAACAACAAACACCTCAGTTCTTCTTTCCAACATCTCTTCAGTCATTCTAGTGGTACTAGAAGATTTGGTGTATCCAGTTAGACCCACCCACAAAACGTCCATTGCTGTGAGCATTGGTCTGATTCAAGGCCTCTGGCTCTTCACCGTCATTGGACGTTCTCTGTTAACCGAAACTCCTCTCACAAAGCCTGCTGTTGCCCCAAACATGGAGATCCTGCAACTCCCTTTCCACAGGACCAATCCCCTCATGCACTCCAGCAGGTCATAGATGGGGTAGATGTTACAGTGGGCCAGCCCACTGTGGGGGTCTGAATGATAGCTGATTTGCTTAGTTTGGGCCACTGGGACTGCCCCCTCAAGCAAGAGGCAGAACCAGCTCTTCTAGGCCCATGCTACCTGGGCCAGATCTCCCATGCTCCATGCCCGTGGTAAGGGATAGGGCCATCTCTCCTGAGTGCAGAAAGGGGGAAGGGAGGGCAGCGCCCCCACTGGGGAGCTTCCTGCTGCAGTTGTTCTGCAAGGTTCAGGGCCAGCTATCCGAGGACTAGTGAGGGGTGGGGCTGGCTCACCAAGGCTCTAGGATTTCAACAGGCCTAGTTCCTATGACCCCCTGTGGTAATATAGGCCATGGACATCATCAGACCACAGCTGCAACAGGAATATGTACTCAGATATGCCCTCAGCAGCATCACGGTCCCGGTGGCAGCACAGACCACCCAGATCAATATGGCCCAGGTGGCAGCAAGACACTGGGACACCAATATGGTCTAAGGTGGCTGTCCAGACCCTGGGCATCTGCTAGGCCCCCAGTGGCAACAGGAGCCATGGACATCCACCCAGATCCCGACTATTGCTGGGCCACCATCCCAGACATGGCTCATGGCAACAACCCCCGCCCAGAGGACATCAGAACCCCATGTGGCAGCACAGCCTTCAGACACCAACAAAATGATATTGTCATGGCCCCAGGTGGCAGCGAAGGTCACTCTGGTCATCATGGCAATGGCAGCAGAGTAGCCTTCAGACACCATCATGACTTCAGGGTGTGGCCCATGCCAATTCAGCCACATAATTTGGAATTGTTGTGACAACTTGAAGTTGAAGGAAAATGGAAATCTATTCTGGAGAGACCACTATCAGGCTCGTAAGTCTCCTTTACATTCACACACACACACACACACACACACACATGTGCGCATGCACACACACATACACACACACAATTTAAATGTGCTTCCATCTAATACTATGTTAAGTAGTCACTTCCGAGAAGTTCCTTCAAAAATCGATGCTCCCATGAGGCTTAGCCCTTCTACCTCTATGAGCTTACAGAGCGTTCATCAGCACCCACACCTGGTTGGTCTCCTCCCTTTGGCTTCAGTTTTCGTTCCCTATCTGACAAGTTCTAGAACTCTTTGTCTGTCTAATGAACAACACTTTCGTGGTAGCTAAAACCCCTAAATGCATCTTGTTCAGAGCTAAACTATGTCCTTCATCCCTGTCATTCTCCCAACTCCAAGCTTTCTTCCTGAGTTCCTAAACTGCTCTATCCACATGACTGAAATAATTAATCCCAAATCACTTTGATTCTTCCACCATGTCTAACCAGTGATGACTCCTGCCAGTCTTCTTCCTCAGCATTGCTTTCATGTGTGTTTGTCTCAGTTACGGCTTTCTCCCTAATTCATGGCTATTTCTGACAAATTTTACTGAAATAGCCCTTGACCAGTCTTCTTGTCACCCACCTTTCTCCCATTCGATCAATTATTCTTCCTTCCATTAGAGCTATCCTTACTGGAGTGATCCTCGACTATTAACCACGTGGGAGTCCAACTTCAACCTTTCAGTAATCTTTTCTTATCCTTATAATAAATGTCATTCATCTGACCGTGACATCAAAGAGTCCCTGTTTAACTGTGCTGCTTCTCCAGAGTGGCGGTTGTGAGTTCTCATCTATCCATACTTCTTTCAGCACTCAGAGAATGTCAAATACTTGACCAGAACTTTCTGTTCTCACTGCCTAACTTCATTGCAATGATCCATTTCATAGTGATATAAAAACTTTTCATCCTTCCCTAGGATTCCTGTGTTGAAGCCTATTCACCAAGGAGATGGCATTGTGTGTGTGTAGGGGGAAACCCAGGAGCTGCTTCGGGAAAACCCTCATGAATGGGATTAGTGACTTTATTTAAGAAGCCAGAGAACAATCTAGCCCATTCCACCATGTGAAGATAAATGAGAAGGAACCAGCTAAGAGTCAGTCAGGAAGCACACAATCTCTATCCAACACCAAGTCTGCCAGTGCCATAGTCTTCAACTTCCTTGTCTTTTAAGTAGAGAAAAAAACTTTTTGTTGTATATAACCTATCCAGTCTATAGCATTTCCTTATAGCAGCCAGATGGAAAGAAAGAGAGAGAAAAAAGATACTCATATCTTTCTTTACCTTAAAGTTGATCAAGTTCCTCAGGTGGTCTTGCAATGTAGTGTTTTCAAACATCTACACTGTTGTAACTGTGTAATGTTTTCTGCTGTTTGCTGCTACCTTAAGAGTAAGGACCATGTTAGTCTTATGACCTCTATTCCATCTGGGGTTAGTATTTAATAACTACTAATTACACAAGTGAATGTGTTTGTTAATCATTCCTTTCTTCACCAACACAATAGGTCACATATCTTTTGTATAATTAATGGATGAATCACCACAAAGGAACTTCGAGCCAACCCAGACAGAAACTGAGTTTGGGCACACCAAACACTCTCACCAAATTTATGAACCTTATCAATCCCCAATCTTGTAAATTAACAAGAAGGTACTAAGGTCAATTTCTACGTTCAATACGAAACTTGAAAAAAAAAAGACACTTGGTTTTGAGGGTATAGCTAAAAGATTGGGCAGTAATATGATTATCCACTGTCTCTGCCTATTTCTTCACAGCCCTATCACCGAGTTTCAGATATGTAGGGGATCGTAAAAGTGCTGCGGAACTCTACGGACATTTGCCATTTCTGGACTCTCACTCTGAAGGGGTTTCTTACTCTCGACACCAACAAGGCTGCCAATTGAAAGCTTTTATCCACTCTTCTGATTTGGAAACATGAGAAAACATTTCCAAATGGCCTCTCATAACTAATTCAGTCCTTGATGTCCCCTCTGCTGTTGAATGTGATGACAAGGAGGATCTCTTGAAATGGTCGTAGCTATCAGAAGATACAATCATACTGAAAATTCACAGATGACTCGGCTGTGATAAATCTGAGTCTCATATAACCCAAACAAGATCCTACCACCTGTGGCTGGTTCATTGCATAACTAGCATTCCATCCCTTTATCGTGTGGTGGTTAGTGCCGGCAACTTGGGACAACATAGATTAACCTGGGAGGAAAAGTCTCAGTGAGGGACTATATGGATCAGTTTTGTCCATGGGAAGACAGTATTGATTGTTAATTGATGTGGGTTCCATCATTCTCTAAACGGGAGATCCTGGACTGCCTAAGTACATAGAGCAAGCTGAGCATCAACAACTATGCAAGTTATCCTTTCTCTCTGCCCCTGACTGTGTATGTGAGGTGACAAGCTGCTTCAAGGTCCTGCACATTTCCCCACAATAATGGACTGAAACCTGGAACAGTAGGTTAAAATAAATCCTTCCTCCTTAAAGATGCTTTTTTGCCAGTGTTTTAAAATCACAGTAACAGAAATGAAACTAGAGCACCATGTTTTGCTCCTTGTTTCTGTCGCATCTCTAAATAGCCTGTCTCCCGAGACTACATTGAGTTTCTCAAGGTCTAATTTATGCTTAAAGTCCACTAGTATCAAGGGAGAGATATGTTATTAAGCCTAAAAGCATTACAAGTGGATTAGTTTTGTGAGTATTCATTTAAAGTGATAAAATACAGTAATAATTAGTAATTACAACATTGTCAGTGTTTAATTCCACTCCAGCAACTGAAGCTTACGTTGCTACATAGAAAAGAAGAGTCATGGAATGAATTAGATCCACCGTGAATAAACAAAGGCTTGGGAAGAATTATCACATTCAATTACGACACCAGAGTCTCTCCAGTACATAGGATGTCTTAATAACATGCTAGGAAACCACAAAATGTGGCTCTGCCATGTTTCTGGACCACCACATACAGATGGCCTCTTGTTCACTGTGATTCGACTCACAGTTGTTCAACTTCATGGGGAAGCAAATGCAATGCAACCGCCGCAGAAACTAGCCTTTGAACTTGACATCTTGATTTATTCTCAGTTAGCATATTAGCTTTCAATCCTGGGAAGCAGCAATGAGCTCCCAAACCCAGGCAGCCTCCCTATTACACAGCTAGCAACTGATACAGGTATTGTGGTGCAAAGCTAGTTTACTAGAATAGGTATATTTGCTACTATTTTTATTTAGGGTATTTCCAGCTTGCTATGTGCATTCAAGAAGCATCAATAGTAACTAAAGTCATGCCTTTTCCAAGAAGAGTAGTGAAAAAAGAAAGTCTTGTTTGTTTAAATACGGAGATCAGAAAATTGATTTCACATATTTCTACCTTTGTCTTCCTAAAACATTAGTTATCAGAAATTAAAATATAGTGGTTCTAGTCACACTGAATTAATTAGAACACATTAACCTCCTACTAGAATAGCAGCCATTTGAAAATGTTGGTTCCCTGCCCCATCTTCAAATACCTACTTTAGCATGTGAGAATGAGAACAAAATAAAAATCAATACAATCCAAACTCACTCTATAGGCATTTCCTTGTTGTAGCTTAGTCTATTATTACTCCTGTGAAAATGGTAAGATATTTTTCATTAAAGTGCTGACTTAGTAGTTATTATTTTGTAAACTTGTATTCAACACAGATACAACACACAATAGTGAACAAAACAAAATTAATTTTAAAGTACATATCTCTACATTTAATCTAGTTGAACATTGTTAGCAATATCATCTTCTGTTTTGTTTTGGTTTTTCAGGACAGGGTTTCTTTGAGTACATTTGGAGCCTGTCCTGGAACTGATTTTGCAGACCAGGCTGGCCTTGAACTCACAGATATCTGCCTGCATCTGCTTCCTGAGTACTGGAATTAAAGGTATGTGGCACTACCACCCAGTAGTATTATTATCTTAACTGCATGGTGAAACATTAGGAAGAATGGAATATAAATAATTCAACTGCAAGCTTAAATCTATTATGACTTGCTTAATAAGTCAAAATTTTCACAATAAGGGGATAGAATTTTATTGTACTTTTGACCATGTTGAACATCCACATATATGGTGCATGCTGAAATTAAACCAAGTGTCATAGGATGGGAATCACTCAATTATATGTGTATAAGACTATTAATCATTTATTCAGCCAAACATTGAGTCTAATACTTGCTAGGAATCCATGTACCCTTCTAGACTATGTAGTTGCAGCCATATATTTCCAGATCTGATTGACATTACAATATCTGAAACACGTTCATGATTTTATTAATTTTACCAACTACAGTTATATTTTCAAATGACAAGGAGAATAATACATATACAATGTTTATAATAATATCAGATGCATCTAAAATTATTTTACCTTATATCTCTTTACATTCATGTGTGTGTGTGTGTGTGTGTGTGTGTGTATGAAACATGTATACACAAACAAACACACACATACCCACATAACCCATACACATGCATGGCAAGAGTTTGTATCATAGTTTATGAAATGAATAAAAGACCAAATGTAAAAAAAAAAATAATAGAACCATCTTTTCCAGGATTCGTATTGGATGCTGAAACCAAGAATAACATCAAATTTACATATAATATGTAGTCAATAATAAATAATACAAATAACATAATAGTAATATAGACAAACAATTACCTAATAAAAGTTATATAAAAGCTGTCTTTTTTTGAAACCACCAAGGCAAATATTAATATTTGGGGAATGTAGTTAATCACACGTAACTGAAATTGTGGAAAGCAAAACTGTGAATAAAGGAAGAATGGCTGTGTTTAACTTGTCTAAAGTTACACAGTTAGTAACCAAGCAAACAGAAAAATCAAGCCAACTCTGACAGCAAGTTCATTCTCTGAATTCTAAGCCAGTGCTACCCAAGTCAGTCCTTCATGGACTGGTAGTTTTAAGCACTTCTAAGGTCATGTCAGAAATCAAGAACCTACTGAATCCTAATTTGGGGAGTAGAAACCAGATCACCACAAAACACGATGTTCTCTGACACCCTCCATACAAGTCTCTCAACATGCTAAAGCTTGAGAAACTCTGCTCTACAGCATGGCATGGCACCTCCTACTGTCTCTCTAACTCATATTTGACGAATGATGTTGTCATTTTATTACTTTCTCATTAAATGCAACTGTTTATCATCAGCATTGTCTTTATTGATTGTATTCTGGATACTTTAAACATTGAGTCCTATCCTTTGACATAATTGTTCATCCTAATATTTCTGGAACAGTCCATACCTGTGATCACAAAGTAATTATTAATAGTGATCTATGTCATTCAAAAGGGCTTCCAGATAGACTACAGAACATATAGTTGGTCTAGTTCTTAAGCTAAGGTTGCCAGATTCTCTAAAATTAAACCAAGCTATATGTTTTATTTGTGCTCAAGGTTTAAAACAAGAAAGTCAGGGGAAAAGACTAAACAAAACTCTCTTCTAAAGAATGTAAGGTGGAGGATTTACACTTCTCAACTTCAAACGTCACTTAGTATTAAGTTCAATGATTTTCATCTCATCACTGCCATCGAAATTGAAAAATCTGAAGAGAAAAAGAATTGACAATACACAGAACATGAAAATACCTGCAAGCTGTACACCTAATAAATAACTTTAGAATTCAATAACAGGAGAAATAATATAAAATTATTAATGAAAATTCACATATATACATACATATACATGAATATATATACACATATGTATGATCAATAAGAAAACAATAACAGGATTAACATCATCAATAAAATACAAATCATCCACACATCTATAAAACTCTGATTTTTTTATAAAGAAGCTAGAAATATACAAAGGAAAAAATAACGTCTTCAACAAATTTTACTTGTCTAACTGGATGTCAGCATGTAGAATAATGCAAATAGATTCATATCTATCACCTTGTACAAAGCTGAAATCCAAGTGGATTGAAAACTTCAATATAAAACCAGGTAACCTAAACCTGATAGAAGAGAAAGTGGGGAATACCCTTGAATGCATTGGCACAGGAGACAACTTCCTGAACAGAACAATAATTGTGCAGGCACTAAGATAAAAAACTAATAAATGGGACCTCAGAAAACTTAAAAGTTTCCATAGGGCAAAGGACACCATTAATAGGACAATATTGCAGCCTACAGAATGGGAAAAGGTTTCACCAACTCCACATCTGATAGAGAGCTAAGATTCAAAATATATAAAGAGCTTAAGAAACTAGACATCAATTAAATAATCCAGTTGAAAAATTCTCAACTGAGGAATAGCAGAAAATTCTCAACAGAGGAATATCAAATGGCCAAGAAACACTTAAAGAAATATCCAACATCCTTAGCCATCAGACAATGCAAATCAAAACGACTTTGAGATTCCATCTTACACCTGTTAGAAAAGCTAAGATCAAAAACAAAAGTGACAGCTCATACTGGCAAGGATGTGGAGCAAGGGAACACTCCTCCACTACTGGTGTGAGTGCAAAGCTGTAAAATCACTTACAAATCAATATGGTATTTTCTCAAGAAATTGGGAATTGATCCACCTCAAGACACAGCTATACCTGTCTTAAGCACACACCCAAAGGACTCTCCATCCTATCACAAGTACACTTACTTGCTCAACTGTGCTTACAGCAGATTTATTCATAATAGCCATGAACAGGAAACAACTTACATGCCCCTCAAATGAAGAATGGATAAAGAAAATGTAGTACATTTACACAATGGAGTATTACTTACCTGTTAAAAAGGAATCCAAAGGATGACCTCAGCTCACCCTAGCAATAGTGGAGAGGGTGCCTGAACTGCCTTCCTCTGTAATCAGGTTGGTGAATACCCTAACTGTCACCATAGAGCCTCGATCCAGTAATTGATGGGACCAGATGCAGAGATCTACAACCAGACACCAGGCCGAGCTTGGAGAATCCAATAGAAGAGAGGGAGGAGGAAATAAATGAGCAAGGGAGGTCAAGATCATGAAGGGGAAATCTACAGAGATAGCTGAACCAAGCTCATGGGAACTCATGAACTCTAGACTGACAGCTGTGGAGCCTCCAAAGGACTGACTGAACTAGGCCCTCTGCATGTAGCCTGATTTATATGATGGGACCCCAGAAGTAGGACCCAGGTCTATCCCTGGTGCATGAGCGCATTCCCTGTGGTGGAATGCCATGCTCAGCCTTAATGCAGTGGGGAGGGCTTGGTCCTTCCACAACTTAATAGGCCAGGCTTTTTTGACTTTCCATGGAAGCCTCTTAACCTTTGGAAGGAGTGAATAGAGGGTTGGCTGAGGGAGGATGTGAAAACTGTGGTTAAAATGTAAAATGAAATTTTTTAAAAATTTAAAAATCATTTAATAAAAACAAAACAAAAAAACTAATGAGATTTGCTGGGAACTGCAAAAAAATCATCCAGAGTGAGATAATCCTGAGTGACACAGAAAGACAAACATGATATGTACTCATTTATAAGTGGATATTAGCTGCACAGTAAAAGATAATAATGTTACGGTCCACAGACCCAGAGAGGCTTAGCAACAGGGATGCTGCAGTGATCTCCCTGAGAAGGAGAAATAGAATATATTTCACTGGAGGACTGGGGGCAAGTTGGGCTGGAAACAGGGGGAGATCAGTGGGAAAAGGGAGGGAGGAAACACTGGGAGAAACAGTTGGTACAGGGGTGCATTTGGGGACAAGGTAGAAACCTAATGCAATGGAAACTGCATGGAATCCATGACAGTAACCCTAGTAAAGAGTCTACTAATGGGGGGGGGCATGGACGCTGAACTATTCATCTTCTGTAACCAGGCAAGGCTTCAAGTGGAGGGACTGGGACACCAAGCAGCCATAAAACCTTTGACCTATAGTTTGTCCTGCCTGCAGAGTGTTCTGGGACCAGAGCGTAGCAGGGTTGTCATCAAAAAGACCAGAGGCATTCATCCAGGAAAAACTGTACTCAGGATGTGGAAGAATAAAAATAAAAGAAAAAAGAAAATGCAAACCCAAATCACAATGCACTATCACTTCATACACATCAGGATAAACAGAATTTAAAAAGTTGTATAATAACCATTGGCCAGGATACAGAGAAGTTTGATCGTCATATCCTGCTGTGTGAAATATACAATGAGGTGAACACTTTGGAAAGCAGTCTGGAACTTTCTGAAGGATTAAACACAGAGCTGTCACATTATCCAGGCATTCCATTCTTAGGTATATACCCCAAAAGATGAACAAATGTCCATACAAAAGCTTTACATATGAGTGTTCATGGTAGCACAAACTGGAAAAAAAAGCAGCTGTCCATAAATTAGTAGATAGATAAGTAAAATACAGTATTTTAATGTAATGAAAGATTGTTGAGCAAGAACAAGAAAATATACTGGTGGAGGTAACTCAGACCCAGAGAGATAATTATCTCTTATATGTAAATCCTAGCTGCAAACCTTTAGATATAAGGTTATTACATGAAGTAACTGCAGACACCGGGAAAGTAAAAAGGATCATGATGAGGGAAAGAGTTCTAGAGAAGGGAATAACAGAACACAGGCACTGGGAAGGGGAAAAAAAAGGAAAACAATAGGGAAAGGAACTTACTTACCTGGGAGTGAGGGTGACACAGAAAGAAAGAGAGAACAATAAAAAACCCTAAGGACATTTGAAAATCTACAGGAAAATAGACGTTTACTTGTGATTACATGTGTGTGTACACAAATATTGTTCTAAATGAAGCTATATCATTGAGGTAACAATACTCCCACCAAAACCATAGGATATTTAACGAAATCCCCAATATCAAGCTTGAGAAACTTTCTTTTGAACTGTTGGTTCAAATTGGGGGCTCCATTGACCCTCAAAAATATAGGCTATATGGTGAGGCCAAGAATCGGAGAGGAACCTTCTGCTGCCATTCCTCTAAACCAGAATGTTTGTAGCTGCATTCTAATTAGTTATCCTCATATAGATATAGATGACCGTAGCTCTCACCACTCACAAAAAAAAAAAAAAAAAAAAACCAAAAACTCATTTTTGCAGCAGTTGGGGACCAGGCGGGTCACAATTCAGAGAACAAGTGACTGTGGTGTCCAGCCCCAACTGATCCATCTGTGACATAGCCCCTATTCCTACAGATCAGGGACAGAACAGGATAGGAAGAGATTCTAAGAGTCAGAGGATCAGGGCATCTACTGTGAGAATGTCTTCTCTATATGACAGAGAAGCTGTGCCCTTAAAATCTAAAGAATGAAGTTGCCTAAAAACAAACAAATAAGTGACCTGATGGTGCAGGAGACTTGTCTGTTCTGTCAATCATGCTTTAAATAAATGCTGATTGGCCAGGTAGGAAGTATAGGCGGGTCAACCAGACAGGAAGTAGAGGCAGGGCGAGGAGAAAGTCTGGGAAGCAGGAAGCTTCCCAGGCATTCCTGCACAGATCTCCAAGGAAGCAGCATGTGTCCCTGTCCCAGCTGGGAAAAGGTACTGGCCATGTGGCTGACAATGGGTTAATATAAGTTATGGGAGCTGGTAGGAAGACTGAGCTAATGGGCCAATCAGTGTATAACTTAATGTAGACTCTCTGTGTGATTTTCTTTGGGGCTTGCCGGCTGTGGGATACTGGGCGGGACAGTAACCACAATGAGCAGGATCCCCATGTTACAACCTGAAAACTGACAACAAATCAACAATGCCAACACTGATACAGTAATCTCACAAGAGCCACAAGAATGTGTACTATTTACGTGAACACATCCAGGTCAAAAACCTTATGGTTCTTGTGAGATTTAGATATAGCTCTCACCCTCAAATGAAGAGCTATAAACAATTAATGACTACGGAAAGGGAAAATTAATCAGTCTGCTCCAGGGATGAGTCCCCTGACAGATGATTCCATCATGAGCAGTAAAGTATATACCCTAAGTATATATGCATAATGCAATACTAAAGGAACTCAGCAGATGTATTTAAAAAGTTGTGGGGGGAGGGGTGTGTGAAGATAATTAAAAAATAAAAGGTCATGAGGAATGAGGGGGTGGGAGGAGAGAGTAGAAATAGTTTTCATATATGAAATTCTCAAGAATAAAATATTTTTAAAAGAAAAAAGTATTGATGTATGAGGCAACATTGGAAGACATAGGAAAAGGAGCCAATCACATATGGCTACATATTGCATGATTTCACTTATGTGAAATGTTGACAGTATGTGGAAATCATAAGTCCTGAGAGAACGTGTACTATTGACACATCCAGGTCAAGAACCCTGATATCTGTCATGGGAATAGAAAAGCCTTGCCCCATCAGACTCAAAAGAATACCAAAGCTTGCCCCTGGTCTGAGTGAAGTTTGTGAATAGTTGAGCTACTGCTAAAGACACCAGCACTTCAGACAAAGGTCCCAGAGGTCCCTGAGCTTGAACTGACCTGAATGTTTCCCCCCTGACGGCTAGTTTTTAATGTTATGAGAAGGCACCATGTAGGCTTCCAAAGGAGTGAAGCAACCAAGAGAAACCTTGGGGCATGAACCCTAAGGGCACACTAGTGGCACACATGAACCCTAAGGGCACACTAGTGGCACACATATCTTGGCCATAACCAATAGCTTTCTAATTGCACTTAAGACACTCTCAACAAGAGGGAAATAATGCCTGGTACTGGAAACCAAGCCAACTACCCAGGCTATTGAAGTCTTGGAAACTGAAGCAGAACTTACAACCTCCACTTTACTAAATTAGTATAATCCATAAATACATTCCTGATATATGTCCTTATACCCACACATAAGTGTAGTCCTCACTCTTAATCAAAGAAATCTCTCTTTGAAACAGGCAGATACATTACAAAAAGCCCACAAGTGATCAAAGTATAGAGCTGTGGAGCTTAGTCCCCTATGATACATCTACAGCACAACTCCTGCATCCAAGACTCAGGGATAAGTATAGAACAGGGGGAAGAAAGATTGTAAAAAGAAGATCAGAGAATTTGATGTGAGATTTTGTTTCCTAGGAATGTCAGAAGTTAAACATATAAAGTCTCACTGCCTAAACATGAGCCAAACAAGGAAAACAATATACATGCTAACATAGATGGGAGAAAGTTCATAGGATCTCAGGCCTGTATGAAGAAATACAGATAGCTAAGGAATGCTGAGAACAGGAGAAATAGTCTTCCCAAGCTAAGAGCACATCAGCTAATTATTCAGTACTAAATGATCAACCCTGAAAACATATATATGTACAGTAACATTATATAGATGGAGCATTTAAAATTATACACAATTGCACAAATACATGTATGTTGTATGTAGCAACAACTAATGAAAAAGACTATGAATTTGAAGGAGAGAAATAAGAAATATATGGAA
>JAQHUG010000132.1:2277249-2324932 GCA_028555095.1 Dicrostonyx torquatus
AAAAAAACAAAATCAAAAAATACTCTAAAAAAATTTTAAATAACCACTGTTTGGTTAGGCAATATTCCTTTCAAAAGACATTTGATGAGGAACATTATGTTCTGAATATCTTTGTGCAACAAATGGTAGCAAGAGTTTGAGTGATTAAGTCACGAGGGGTGGAGTCCTCATAAATGGTATCAGCACCCTTATAAAAAGAGACCTACGGGAGCGGGTATGGTTGTCATTTCCAGTATTTGAGAATGCAACAAGAATATGCCATCTATCAGCAAGCCTGACTAGTCCCTAAATCTACTGGAGCACTGACTGCAGCCTTCTCAACCTCCAGAACTATAAGTAATAAATTTCTGTTGTTCACAAATTACCAAATCTAAGGGATTTTGCTAGAGTAGCCTGAGTCAACTCTGACAGGAAAATAAAACATGTGTAAAGGTTTAAAACAATGAATTATTTATCAAAATTTATTTTGATTTTTCCAAAAGCTATTTCAATAACAAATATTTTAATTTTAATAAAAATAATACAAAACAGCTGTTTCCATGGCTCATAGCACAAACTTAACTCACATCACACACTGAACTATGGTAGGAGATTTTTATGCACTGTGTATAAAATGTGCACAGAAAACAATTAAGGAAAGTTTTTAGCACATGCGAACACACACACACAACCACATTTACAAATAAGGACATTAAGGTTTAGAGGAACTATTATCTTTCTCAAGATCACAAAGATTAGAGATTATCAAACCTGGGCCTACTAGGGAAAATGGACTTGAGCATTTGTGAACTCAATCTTCACAGCCACACTGATTGCTAATGCTTCAGGAAGTCCATGAGACACCCTTCTCACCAGTCTGGATCTTTTTCATCTGTGAACTCCTACATTCTAGTGGTCCCAGAAGCAGTAGGCGCAACTCCTTCTCATACTCATGTTTCTCTCTCTTCTCTCGTCTCTCTTTCTCTGTCTCACCCTCTTTCAAAAACACATGTAATAAAATACATCTCAAAAAAGAATATGCTACCAAACCTAGATATTAGTAACTGCACAAAGACCACTCAAAGCAATGTAGGCAATATTTCAAGAACCGATATAGAAAAGTGCCCTCAATGTCTGCTTCCCATAGTTCGAGGGTCAAACCACATAGGTGTCAGGTTCAAGGACTTAAACTGCAACAAGGAAACCAAGGAAATCTACTCCCAGTCCACCTGTGCCACAGACACCAGTAACACCCAGCTTGTCTTGATGTAGTCACAGGTGCCATTACACAGAACAATCTCAATCTCGAGTACATAGGCTTTTGCTGAAGAGCCAAGCATGGTCTGCTTGCCTGTGGTAAAGCCCATGTGGTGTGATACCCCAACTCACGCTAGAGTTCTTCTTTCTTGCTCTATGTTTCTGCAAACATAGATATATTTAGGTAGATTGCTAGATAGGTAAACACACACACGCATGCATATCCGGAGATGGCAAGGGTATCAAAAGTGTCAAAGTTCCCTGAAGTTTTAAGGAGATGCTGTTGCAAGTTAATTCCAAGACCATCTTAGTCCCCTTCACTCTGCCCTCCTGAGCTGGCCCCACTCTGCATGGGGGTTCACAATGGACTGCCGAGGTAGAGGCTGCAGGATTGGGACCAGGTCTGGCCAACTGTGCCCATTGCCTGGAAGAAGGTCAGCTCACCAACTGGGCTCTGGACTGGGGACTACCACTGACCAGGAGGGAGGCCCAGAGCAAGGACTGTGTCCCTTCCCTGCTAGCCACACCCAGCTCAGCCACTCTGCACTACGTGTTTCCAGTACCTTGGACCCAGGGAAAGAAGTGACTGTAGGAATCGGACCTCTGACCTCTGGTGGCTCTTTTTAAACAGTTAAAAAGTATGCAGCAAAAATTAGCCCAGAGAAATGAGTGGCATCATTTATTTCAAACTAGGCCAGCTTCCCTTCTGCTACTCTCAAGTTTTATGAATGGAAATCTGGTTTTTCTTCCTTGGTGTCTTCTTTTTTTTAATTATTTTTATTTTTGGCCAAATTTTATGTTTTTTTTGTTTTTTGTTTTTAAATTATGGTTTTTTATGTGCATTGATGTTTTGCCTGCAGGTATGTCTGTATGAGGGTGTCATATCTCCTGGAACCGGAGATACGGACAGTTGTGAACTGACATGTGGTTTCTGGGAATTGAACCTGGGTCCTCTGAAAAAGCAGCCAATGCTCTTAACCTCTGAGCCATCTCTCCAGCCCCAATTTTTATGTTTTACAGAAAGAAAAGCTACAGTTTAAGATGTGATTAAATATTCTTTTTTAAATGCAGATTTTCAAAACACATTTTATTTCAGGTGTCCCTTTTGTGTCTGGCTTGCTGAGTACACAAGCTGTCATTCTGAACGATTCTGCTTCTAGGGGAATTCTGGGGCAAGTGGCACCCCAATGCCAGCCTCGTGGGACATATGTACGTAAGCCTCTGCAGTGTCCTCTTGTAATTGTGCTATTTTCTGCTTTATTTTTATTTAAGAAAAATAAATGTGATGTATTTACAGAAGGTTCTTTACCTAGGAACAAATGAACAACAGCTAAATATCTTGTTATTTAAAGTATAAATTAGCTATGGTTTTGCCAAATGAAGGAAAGGGAGGCAAGAGATGCTACTCCCTGGTCCCCAAACACTACATGCCTGAGGTGAGCTGGGAGCTGTGCTGTTCAGATTCCTTTGAAGATACAGCCAGAGTGGTGGCTTGAAGAAAGCCCTGCTGGGATCTTGCATTCCAGGCCTTCTAGCCCCAGGGCCCAAAGGTACTGCACCTAAAAGAGCCCTGGCTGTGTATAAATACTAACCCCTGCTGCCAAGGGGATGGCAGCACTGGAGCCCTTGACATATCTCTCTCAACCTTTTTTTTTGGGGGGGGTAACCATGAGTCCAAGGTCAATGTATGTACAGAACCGCAGTCAAGAAGTTGAGATGTACACAGAAAGAGAAGAGCCAATAACCCTATATAGTCAAACACTGTCTACTTTAAGAAAATAAAATATCCTGAATGGAGAAAAAGAAAGAAAGAGAGAGAGATAGGGAGGGAGGGAGGGAGGGAGGGAGGAAAGGAGGGAGGGAGGGAGGAAGGGAGGGAGAGAGGGAGGGAGGAAGGAAGGAAAGAAGGAAGGAAAAGTGCTTTTTGAATACAGAGTTCTTTAAATGTTTTCTATATTAAAAAGTAATAATTGTAGTCAGTATTCATATTTAGTTGACCAAATACATATGATACATACTAAACACTAAACACTATTCCACACACACTGTTCACACAACAACTCTATAATGAATTATCATCATCATCCCTAATTCACTGGGAAATGAAAGCTAGCAAGATTAAATCACTGGACCAAGAGCTTGCAATTAAGCAATAAACTCCTGGGACAACAAGAAAACCCAGAATGAAGCAAAGGAACCAGAAAGGAAGGAACCCTTGACACACAAGGCATAAAGTGCCCAATTTATAGCATTGCCTTCCATTTCTTGCTCCAGTGAGATCTCACCTCTTAGTCAATAGAATGAAAGCCAAAGATACATCAAGCCACGATACGTAAATGCAATCTAGGCCTTGGTGAGATTCCATTTTGTCTTTACCTGTCACAGAGAGTGGCTGAGAAAGCAAATAGTTCCACACGGTGAGGTAAACTGTGCTGGTTTTGGCTCTACACTAACAGCCCAACAGCAAGTGAGCCACTTGGTTCTTACACGTCTGGGTTTTGTCATGGTCACTGAGACATCTCAGAGTGGGAAATAATGGAACAGGTTAAATATATGTGGGAGTCTCTGCATCTTTCTTTACACTGTGAAACTGCCAAATAGTTGAGTACTTTTTCCTGTGGGTAACCAAAGGATGTTATGAAGAAACAATCTTAAATACCACTTAATGAGGAATAAGTACAAACTGTTTCTCTGAGATGTGACATTATTGATATCATTTGAGATTTCATGCATAGCAAAATCATAGCTTAAATATATATAATAAAAGTGAAATATTGCATTATTATTAAAACTAATTTATGGTTAGTCTTTATAACATCATGGTATTCTGGGTCCAGGACTTCTGATTTTACATTGACCTGTGCTTTCCATGAACACCATGTTCATACCTGTGAAAAAAATACCTAACTGTAGTAAAGCAATAGTTTGTGAATGCTATGTCAGACTTTCTAATCATACTCTTGGGAACCAAGCAGCTCATTTCCTCTGAATTTCTGTGACTTATGTTCTATGTTAGGAGTTTTCAGTGGTTTGCACAAGCATGAGCTAGCCAGAAAACTAGTCCCTAGAGCTCTTGATTTATTATTCAATGCAAAACAAGATACTAAAATGAAGGCAACTCTGCTATTTACCAAAATTACATAATAAGCTTACAGAGAACAGGTGGGTGAGCATCACTCCATTCGACAGCACTAAGCACATCTACTTCAAACAGAATAAATAGACAAGCTCTTCCAAGGTGTGTTCATGGTCTTTGATTTCACAAAAGGAAAATTAGGATGACAGACACGAGGTTATAATAAATACAATGCATCTCTTATCTCTGAGGACTGAAGAGGACAGAAGAGAGAGGGATAATGTAATTTCTCATCTATTTCTCCCCAGGTCATCCTCCCCTTGAACCAAAATCAACTCTACCCACATAACATGTAACACAATAATGGTTCAGTTATTTGAGGGATTTTACCATATTGTGAACAATTCTTATCAGTTAAATCCATAGCAATGTGGTTTTTCTGGGGGCAGTTACTTCCAGACAACTGTATATATTAACGATTAAATACAGTAGTCATAATTAAGGAAAAGTAGCTTGGACAATCAGTTACATATTACTTGATTTCAAAAAAGATTGTAAACTATTGGAAGAATTTGCTTGGTTTCTTCTATGCCAAATCACTATATAGTTCCAAAAAGAAAAACACACACACCAATTAGTTTTTAAACAATGGGTTCACTACTAGAAGGATTTTGTCAAGAAATTTAACATACATTTTAGTGGGAAGAAAATTTAACCCAAGAATAAGATATAGTCTTTTTAAACTTTCGAATATTCACATCTGTTCCCTAAATTTCAGAGCTGGCTTCAACTGAAAGACTTTAAACTTTTCATAGGATGAGAATCACTTCCTGAACAAAACTTGTTAATGAAATGAGCCTGAGAAAATGATGTAGTGACTATGATCTAGCTGGAACAAGAACAGGGAATCAAACAGAAGCAGCCATCCTTCCTCTTCTGCCTCCCAACCCTGCCTGGCATCCATATTTCCTTGTTCCAGACTGTAAGCTACTGGGCTTCACAACATCCAAGGTCATTTCCAAGAGTCCAGGTAGAAAAGCAATTCAAGGAGAATCAACTCAATAGAGATATTAATTCCCAATGACTGCCTGAGGCTCAAGTAAAAAGTTTTAGAGTGGGGTAAAAGAGGGAGAAAGTGAAGTCCCTATCTCGATACTATTGCATTCTGCTTACTAGAACTTGGTTCTAGAAAATGTCCATTATTTTACTATTATCCACATGTGAATTGAATGCCAAAGAAGCAAACAAATAACAGAATCGAATATAAAGAATAAATTTATTATAATAAATAAATGTCTTATTTCTTATCAATTCTGGTTTATTTTCCTCCAAAGAGACCCAAATATGGTTGGGGTATGCATAAAAATTCCAAGCACACCAGCCATAGCGGCCTTTAATCACAGCACTTGGGAGGCAAAGGCAGGCAGATCTCACTGATTTTGAGGCCAGTCTGGTCTCCATAGAGTTCCAGGACAGTCAGAGATCCATAGAGAGAATCTGTCCAAACAAACAACTTCTAATCAAACAGAAGAAAAACTAGAGAAGGATTGATAAAAGGAAAAGAAACAAAGGAAAATCAGACATCTGGCAGTGCTCTAACAGAGTCTAAACTGTCTTCAGATAGTTATCTTCTTTCCTTCCCTCCCTCCCTCCCTGCCCCCTCCCTTCCTCCATTTCTTCTGTCTTTTCAGCAGTGACATGGTCTTCATTGCATCTCACTTTTAGCTATATACATAACTACCTATCCCTCAAACTAAACTTCCAAAGTCTTTTGTTATTTAATATGTGGACTCCTGACAAAGCTCCAGCCAATTGGATATGAAAGGTGGTGGTGCAATTCATTTCTAGTCATAGCATTATTAAGAAAGATGTTTTCTTTCCACTTTGCATCTCAGGCTGGGATGAAGATATAGGGATATAATTCACCTTTTATTATACAACTGAGAATCATATTCTAGGGAAGGCAGATAATATTAGAAGTAATATAGACTCCTTAAATTATAGCAGAAACTCCTAAATGCCTTCTTCCCTTTCCGACTCACTACGTTTTAGTGTCTCCTTGGAACAAAAGCTTAGATTACACCCTAACAAGTATATGAACATTTTTTCTTTCTTCCTAATTAATTACTTAAAAATGTAAAGTAAAAGGAACATATACAAAAGGACAGTGGCCATTAAGGATCTCTACCTTTTTGTTACAAAGGTTAAAATCCTAAGGAAGTCTTAACTCTAGGTCAGGTTATAGAATGTCAGGTCACACTAAGAAAGCTTTGTAAAATGATTTTGAGGTTTTCTGTGGAGATTTCAGGTAGATCAGATTTCAAAGTTCCAAAGAAATTTTAGCAAGAATCTAAAACTACAGTTGCACGGTACTAAGGATACCTCCGGGTTTCCTACTACGTGCAGCTAAAATTACCTTTCTTTAATGACAAATAGCTCTACCTGGATATTTTATTTAGTGGTTGAGTATGGCATGGAATTTATTAAACAAGAACTACAACTATGCTCTTTACTCTTTAATCCCATGCCTCGGGATAATAAAATAGAAAGGGAAAGAAGGAATTATAAAGACTGTGTACAACAGGCTGGTAAGCACAGGCCCTGCACACAGCCTATCTACGTGTGCACAAACAATTATATTTCATCACTGAACTTTATATCTTTCCTCAGAATCTTTCTTTAGTAATTTGGAGAATATCACATGAAGTTATTAAATTAAAAACTTATGCCTTGAAATGGCCAATCTTCGTTGTCAACTTGACTAGACTAGGAGACACAGGTCTGGATATATCTGTGAAGGCATTTCCAGAGAGGATTAACTAATTGGGAAGGGAATGAAAAGAGAGAGAGAGAGAGAAAGAGAAAGAAAGGAATGCCCACCCTAAATGTGGGAAGCATCATTCGTGGCCTGGGTCCCTGGCCAGAATGAAAAGAAGAGAAATAAGAAACCCAGCTAGGCACCAGCATTTGTTTCTTTCTATTTCTTGAGTACTAACGCAATAAAACCACCTACCTCCCACTCCCACTACCATGCCTCACACATCCTGAGGGGACTGTATCCCCTTTAACTGGGAACCAAAATTACTGTCAGTCCAGTATTGAAAAGGATATGCATATTTTCATAAGCTATTTAGAGAGCCATTAATGGCACAGAAAAAAATAGGTAAACATTGTGATGTAGAAAAAAGTGTATGATATCGACATTCCAGTTTTCTTTGGGCCTTTGCTCTCATCCTGTGTGCCATAATAAAACAAAGAGTCACAATCAATGTGTGATGACAAACGGTCTTGGGGCTGGGTTTGCCTTCTAAATATATTGGCATTTGTGAGCTGGAAAAGATGCATGCAATCAACCATCCTTAGACAGAAGTAGAATGACTATTCTGGCAAACCGTTCAGACCACACTAAGCCCTAATTTGAAATGATGTTTGAAATAAAACAATGTAACTAGGACCAACTTATTTGCACAGCAACTAAAATCTGAACTTACTAGACATAGTCAAGAGATGGAAACAATTAAATGTGTTTGTTTTCTAAATAGACCAAGTATATTAAATGCTTTAAAGATAAAAAAATCTAGTTTTACTAGACTCTATTATTTGTTGTTGTCCAAATTCTTAAATCATTTTCTTTAATGGCCCTCTGAGGTTGTTCTAATAAAACATGCTATTTTTAAGAGTGAATAAACAATCAGCTTAATTTCACATCTTCAGTACTTCATGATGTCTTATTCATGTTGTCACTATATAGAAGTCAATTTAACCATAGCTCCAATTATGGGAAATGTATTGCTGGATTTCATTCTTTTTTCGAAATAAGAATTTTAGTGCTTTCTTCTTTTATACAAATCAAATTTCTATGGTATGCTGAAGAAGGTTAGGTAAAGTTACATCATTTGTGTCATCTAAATACAATGGGCACTTTAGCAGAACAGTGTAATTGTTCTGGCTCAGAGGAAATTGGGATGGTGAAGCTGTTATCCAGAACAACATCCTGCTCCAAATGTGGGATGGACAGATACCAGCATATCATCAAGCTTTTGGCTAATACACATTCTCTGACCACTCAATCAAGGAGAGTGTCTTTAAGACCAAGTGTCCTAGACTCACTGGCGTCTTTTCCCTGGGGCTATATCCAGACAAGCCTGGCTAAGAGAGGTGACTCTGTATACACCATAATGAAGCCCAGGTCTCGGAGGACAGTCTTGCCAAGGTCCCACTGTAGTTTGCCAAGAATTGATGCTACAAAGTATTGAAAACAGGATAAGCCCTTGTCAGTTTTCCACATTGCCACTTTCTAGAGGAGAATGATGAACATTTGATTCTCTAGAGGAGAATGATGAAACCAATGAATCAAAGGCAGGTAAATGGAGCTTGATTTCCCATCAGATCACCATCAACAGGGAGAGGACGTGAGGCCTCTCACCCCTACATGGAAACTACAGGAAAAACTGATAGGCTAGAAGAGGAAAGAGAAAACGTGCCAATTTTTCAATTGCATGGCTGAAAAATATAGGGCCTCTCCTCTGGGTTTATTTACCTGATGCAGAAACTAACAGACTCAAGTGCACAGCATATTCTTCACAGTGGTTAGCCCCTCCTAGAAGCTCACTAGGGTTAGGGGAGGCCCTGACTTTGCTATCTTCCTATGTAAGCTGCAGAAAAGGAAGAACTAAGGAGATTACACAGATGACAGCATTGAGTCAACATGACTAGAAAATATTAAGACAGCTAAAGCAAAGCTAAAAAATAAAGTTTAATGGCTTGTTTCATCCTACCCTAGCATAAAGTTTCATACATGGCAAGACTACAGCATTTTAACCGAACTGAAAATCAATGAATGCTTCAGTTACTATAACTGTAATAACAATTCAGCACTTCAGCCAAAGTCTTTAAAGATTGCAAGTATTTCTTCTACTTTAAAACTGCAATGAAAAGTTGGATATCAATAGCCTGTGCATTAAAAGAAATATTAAGATAAGTTCATATTGCTGATTTCATTGCAGAAAACAGAACTTGTAGAAGAGAACACATAAAGGATAAGAAAATTTGAAGATGGGCTAGTGATGGCTCAGTGATTAAGAGTGCATGCTGCTTGACCAGAGGACATAAATTCAGCCTCCATTACCCACGACATGGTTCACAACTCCATCTCCAGGGGATCCAACATCTGCTGGCTTCCAAGGGTACCTGCATCCATGTACACATGCTGAAGGAGAATGGTCCTAGCCTATCAGGCTAATAGCCATACCCCGCCATTAGCCATTAGCTAATTATTCTGCCCCTAATTAGCCGTTAGCTAATTACTCGGGGTTGGACCATCAGGTCCCAATTAGGTATAAAAGGGTAGGTTCACATGGGAAGCGCTCTCTCTGCGGATCGCGGGTCTGCCGACGTCTTGGAGAAGCACAGTTCCAGGGTCTGGTATTACGAATCTGTTTGTGTTCCCTTTCTATTAAATTGTATGTCTTAAATATAGCTGGCTTGGGCAATACTTAATTGAAACAGCCACACACATACACATAATTGTCTTAAGAAAAAAAGAAAATTTAAAGTGTTTTAAAGAGGAGGTGGACTAGAGATGCAGCTTAGCTGATAGATCACCCATCTGGTGTACATGAGACCATCAATCCAGTCCAAGCTTGAGATACATGCATACATGAAGTCGAGAGTAGAGAGAGAGCCTAAATACTACCAAACAAGGACATAATCAGCAAACATCATCGACTTCATGCTACATGTAAAACAGCATGCTTCAATTATTATAGCATGTGATAGAAACCACCACCTCTGGCTTTCACCTGTTTCTGAAGGTAAGCTTGGTACTGTCTACACCTAAACCATGGGCACAGAATCCAGCTTTAATTAATCTACTATTGGTTGGAGTTTTGAGGAAGTAAGAGACCTCTGATAATGTCTATAGAGTCACTTTACATGCCTCCTGCAACATTTCAGATGCACTCATACCAGAAAAAGTGTGTTGTTCCTTCTAACTTCAAAACTACAATTTAAGGTCTTGGACATGCTGTTGGAAGCCTTTGCTCATCAGACCCTTCCAAACTAAGCATAACACATCCTTTAAATAAAAAAATAGCTATGTTTTCATTTTCAAAGTTTGCGATTAAAACCTGCAGTCAAAGAGTCAAGCTGAGAAGAAATTTTCTTTTGGTTAAAAAAAAAACAATGTCATTAAGTTTATCGAAAAATATAAAATGGAGATGTTGCTGTTGGGCCCTTCCCTTGTGCTGGGATGCCAACAAAACTGCTGGTTTGGCTCAATTCATAAATTATTTGTCATCTGAGATTTCAACAATAGTTTCAAACATATAAAAGTTGAGGTACAGAAGAAGATCCTACTGTCTATGATAATCAAATCAAACAATTGCACATCTTTTTGTGACTTATTTAATTGCACAGACTTAAAGGAAAACCTCATAATCTCTCATGTGAAACTATTCCTTTTGTGTGTTTTAAGCATGGCAGGGACAGCTGTGTCAAACATAACTTGCAGAACTGGGTGCTGTTCCAATTGCTATCCTGATCCTTTGACAGGGCAGCTTAACTTGCTAATCTTGGCTTATGCTTTTAAAAACGAATCACCCAGACTTGGTAGCAAACATGGTAGTGTTCTATTTCCCCACAGCTCTATTTCCCCTTGGAAGTTGTACTGCTCAATTACTTTTTAATATTGACAAAGAGCATTGTTGATCATTTTATTTTTCAACACACAGTTAAAAGATACATGAATCACCTTTTTCGTTTATTTGTTTTTTTAAGTTGGGGATGCAGAAAGGAAGTAAAACTCTCCTTTCATCTAAACAGTTGCTCGAGCATCAGCCTGGAAAAGTCTTTTTCTTAGCAGTAGCCTGGTGCTCTCCCTCCCTCAAAAGAAAGAAAACTTGAACAGTGTATTCCCAGAGCACCAAGGCATTCACTTACGATGTGGATCAGTAAAGTGTTTTGTATACTGGGAATGCAAAGCTAATTCTTCCTGTCAAAGCCTTGGAATAATATTCACATCATAAACATACTTGTGTGTTTTAGAGCTAGCCTCATTTTATTTTAGAAGTTGCTTTCTGTATGTCCCTTAAGCCGGCTTTCTTAGATGTCTACAAATGAGAATAAGTAATCTAAGAGGATTCTTGCAGAACATATTTAATAAAAGATACATTAGAGCACTCTCTCATTCTCCATCGGAGGATGCAAAGAGGGTGTAAGAGAGCTGAAAATGAAATCCCAGGAGATGTACTGAGCTTAACTCAAATGATACTTCTCTCTACCAAGAATTTTTTTTTTTTTTTTTTTTTTTTTTTTTTATATATGATATAGTCTTTATTCTACTTGGGGGAAATCAAAAGGATTTCAAGTACAGCTGTTAGTAATAAGAAAAGAATAAAGTTCATGGTTACAAGTAAATCATTAAAGTATCTTGGATAACTAAAGATTACCCATTATCATTGAAAGTCGTCTTTAAAGTTACTGGTCCACATTATAGCAGTGCATCAGAGTGGAGACTCAATACTGCCATCTCCTTCTGAAATACAGAAATACAAGAATCAGCAACTAAATAATTCATTTTTTATATTTGTCATTTTGGAAGGAAAGACCAGTCACTAAAGATAGTGTACACAAGGTTTATTGAATAAACAGGCATTTTTAAACTATATCTTGACTAATTTGTCCCACTCTAAAGGGGAAATACAATTACCGGTTTTACTAAAATTGTCTTATTTTTGTTCTTATTTTAATTACATTTCAGTGCTGGGGTGACTACTAAGGCATTACAAAAAGTCAGCTTTCAGTTTAGGCAAAGCAAAGCATTAATCTATATTTTAAGGCTGCTCTATTCATTCCCTAACTCTAGGGGTCTCCTTAACTTATTATAATTGATTTCTGAAAATCACTTAAAACCCATTTTTTAATTTAACACCTTAAGCTCTATTAAAATAAAAATCTCTCCCACAGAGACAAATTTGGACAGCATGATCAGCCATTAGACCACAGCTTACCTTTTTTTTGCAAGTACAGTGACAAGTTCCCAGGCAGTGCCAGTTTATGTCTATTGTCTCAGACAATTATTTAAAAATCCCTTTTCAGTCACAAAATAAGTGGCATCCTTGTTTAGTCTTAATTCCCTTCCTAAGGGTAAGATTTGGGAGAAGAGAAGAGACCATTGTGTCAAACAGAGGTCACCACCAAAGTGAGGATGATGGGAAGCAAGAACTAGATTAAGGCTGGAAAAGAAAGTCGCTCATGATGAACTGCACTTAGGTTTCATGGTTGGGGTAAGAGTTGATGAGGACAATGGGTAAACTCAGTTGGGTCAACATCACAATATGTACTACACAAGCCTGCATGGTCCATAGGTCCACTGCTTGATATAGACACTCCATACAATAAAAAAAAAAACATGGTAAACATAGGATGTATGGGGCTGTTGTGGTACAGAATATCATAGTTTATTATGCTAAACATTTTAAGTAGAAGTAGTAAATTCAAAATTAACAATAGAGTCATATATGGTAACACAGGCCTATAACCCCAGGCCTTGAGGGGGGGTGTTGAATTGTGAGGCTCGTGAATTTGAGGTCACCCTGGGCTACACAGTAATTTCCAGGCTAGTCCAGATTACATAACAAGACTGTCTTGAAAAGAACCAAAAATTCCAAAACAACAATAAGATGCATAAAAAGTAAATACATAAGCCAGAACAAGTTATTTTCAAGTATTATTCCCTTTACCTAACTGTATGCGCTACAGGTTTATACTTACTCTGCAGACTGTAACATCTTAAGTGTGTGACTCTGAAAGGAACTTTATGGAACTTAAGAAGTTAAAAAAAAATGTAATATAGACATTTGGAGCAGAAATATACTGAATTAGCACATTTACTTTTACTTTATCTTTGAGTGATATAATTTTGCCAAAGAACAAAGACACTAATTCATAATTGCTCATCCCAAGCAACAGCCATTCTCCAATCCAAAACAAAGAGGAATGCACAGAGAACCAGGCTGAGAGAATCAGAGGCCCAAGTTTGGTGCTGCTTCATTCCAGAGTACGATTTGTGGGATTTAACATGTCTCTGAACAAAATGTGTCTCCTTTTTCAGGTAGGGAGAAACCTTTATGATAGCAGCTGGAGAGGCCACACATTGCTCTGGGGATACAGCGAAGGCCACACCCTTAGAGGCTTAGAGTCAAGGAAGGGGAAAAAGCAGTGGGTTACCACTCTTGCCAAAGAGGTAAACATAAGGGAGCCAGTGCTCTGACAAGAGTGGCAGGGAGAGTCAGCACTTAAGATATACAGAAAATAAGAAACATGTCTGGGAATCTATCAAGACATCTCATATAAATCCTAAGAATTATATTAAAGTTTAACCACAAAGTATAATATAATGTTTCACAGTTTTTAAATTTAATAATTCAAAACTTAAGTTTTTCCTCTAGGTTTGAAATGAAATCAAGCTTAGAGGAAGCTTCCTTTTTCCACTAATAACTGGTAATCTTTATATGAAAGTTACTGAAGCAAATTACCTCCTCAACCCACCACCTCCAAGTTTAATGAGATTGCCATAAACAGTTTGGGTTTAGGCTTTATAATGAAAAACATATATTTACATAAAATTGATGTCACTCAAAATTATCTTAGAAAGGTATTATAAACTTTGTTTCAGGGGAGGGGGAAATTGTGTATGTTGTAAAATGACCATGGGGCTGACTTGGTGCTCTGCATCCCTGCCTTTATTTCTCTGAAACACCGGCGGCAACTTTTGATCCTTCCTGCTTCATAAAAATGAAGGAATAATAAGCATAAAGCCAAGCTCATGGTGTGAGAGACCCATCCCCAGCACTGCACCACACCGCCCCATCTGCTTCACCTGCTCCTTGAATAGAAACACACCCCAGCCTGAGGTCTGTCTGTTGTCTATAAAGCACTGTTAGCAGTCACACTGTTCAATTATGTAGAAATGATGGTCAAAGGAAAGCATTAAGATGTGGGAGTTTTTCTTGTCCCCTCTTCTTGTCACTTATAAATTAGAAGTCTTCTCATCCAAAGGCCCAGCAATGGAAGAACATTACACAGAGGTATCCTCATATAAAACAACAGAATAAAATGTGTTCTGAACCTTAGGGAACAAAAACATTCTGACTAGTAAAAGCATTGTCATGTATCCCTCTGTCACTTCGTTTAGAAGACAAAACTGAGAAGGGCTATGTGAGTGCCATGAAGGTCCCTCACTTAAATGAGGACAGTCTGAAGCTAATAAATGGACCAAATAAACATTTCTTTGCAAAACATTTTATGGGCAAGGCCTTTTAACCTTAAGTGACCCAAGGAAATGCCTAAAGGGCAAACCAATAGTGACCATGCACCCTTTATAAGTGATTTTGAACCTTCTCAAAAATTCCACAGTAGTTATGCTGGTCAAAAAGCATAACAACCCCATTTATTCCTATACGTAGGTTGAATCTGTTTAAAAGAGAAGCTCACCTTTTATGACATTCTTTCTTTCGGTGATTACATGATGGGGAACGGATTTTCCTCTTTTATATATTGTGTGAGCATAGCTCAATTAATTTAGTGTTTATGGTCTCATTGATCTATTTATGGAAATATAACAGCATGTCAATGCAAATGAGATGAGGGAAATATATAGTTGAGGGTCACATACATGTTAACAATATACAGGTATAAATGAGCAATTTTCTGTAACCAAATAGTGCTGACTTTATCAAATGCCATGGGAAATACGTGACAGAGGTGACTCCTTTCCTTATCAGACACCTCAGCTCATGTGCTAATTCTTTCTTCTTTCAAGAACCATCACAAAGCCACACCCTTCACCGAGTGTCTCCTTAGCCCAGAGAAGAGACTGAAGGAAACTTTCTGAACCCTAGTTACAGCAGCAATTCTTTCCTCTTATTCTTATGCTTTTCTTTCTTGAGAAACCAATTATTTTGCTTATTCTAGAATAATGAGGATGCTTGGTTGGCTTTTCAAACCCCTGAGAGTCTCTCACGGATGACAAATCACTCTTTTTTTCCATGTCTAATCCCTCTAATTGATAATAAGTCCTTCCTTATGTTAGACCATTTTGTAACTCTTACCTACAGGTCCTAATCATGCATTCTAGTGTTATGCCAAGGTATAATCTATTTCTCATGTTATAATTCTTTAATATGTTCAAGTTCCCACTAAATATCCTCCCCAAGAATGACTTCCAGGCCTTTGTGAGCCTTTTTAATGTATCTTCCATTCCACTGATATCCTCTCTAAAATCTTCCCATCAGAAACACAAAGGCAAGCTACAAGAGGATCAGTGTGAGGAGTATACAAGAAAATAGCAAAGCATCATAGGGGCACATCGGGAAGGACAATTGTCTGGTTTGTGATAACATTTAGTCACCAATAGTCATTGAGCAAATTTGCACCAATGTCTATATAAGGCCCTCATATCTGTGGTTCAATGTTTCCCAAGATGTTCACTGAAGAACAAACAAAGCTAACATTGCTAGAACATACAGCAATATCATGTATCACACATGTGCTTTTCTGTACTGTCTTATCCCATATTCACAAGTCTTTTGAGACACAAATTATCATTGCATCATTATATCCAGGTTATAAAACTGGAATATAAAGGGTTTGCCAAAGGTCAGAACTCTACCCTGGTCCATCTGCTAGGTAAGTTAAGGTTTCAAATTTGACACTATATAATCTACCTTTTTAAAATAACAGATAATACTTGGATGAAGAAGCAAGTGCATCTCGGTGAATTGGAGGTCAATCTGGTTTATAGAGAAAGTTACAGGTCAACCAAAGCCGGATATGAGACCCTTTCTCAAAAAGAAATAGCTAATATATAGATAGATAATAGAATATGATAGATATATAAGATAATAGAACAACTTTAAAAGTCTTTTTTAATTATACCTGATTGATCAGCTATGCATCTATCAAAATGTGCTTCTGAAGTAGATTTTCCTATTTGACTTTTTTATTGTTGTTTTGAGACATGGTCTCACTTTGTAGCCCAGGCTAGCAAAGAAATTACAACATAGCCCCAGTTAGCCTCCTACGTATTGTGAACCTCCTGTCTTAGTCTTCTGAGTGACAGAACTACATAAATGAGCTACTGTAGGGAATAGAGACAACCCTGAGCAAAGTTCTGAGTGAATGTGTATTGTTGATATGGGCATAACATAGCCATGTAAGGACTCCAGTGCCTCATCTCCTTTCTGGTGAGGTTCAGGTGAACAGCAAAGCTTTCCTCTGGGGTTCAAGTGTGAGGGGTTAGCAGTGCATATAAAAACTAACAGCTGAAGCTCCCTTCCTGTGTTTCCAGTCTAGGACTACTCAGAGATCTCCCACTGCACCAGGCTAACCTTCCTCTTGGACTGTATACAACAAATATCGAAGCCCCAGGTTGTGACCCTACTAGGTGCTGCTTCATCAGGGTGTGAACACCCCACCTGATCTCACTTTGTGTACATGTGTCTATGTGTCTGTCCCTTCTTCATTTCCTCCCACCCTTAGTCAGGGCTCTATGACCTTAGCTGCATGGGATATGGTTCATACCTGAATTTTCCTTTTTGGGGGAACAAACTACCTAAACCTGTTCTAGACTGTTGAGAGGAATGGGGCTTGATTGTAGCATATTCTTTCTTTTTTTAATTCTAAAGAAAACAATGACAGATACCATGAGCCAACAAGTGTCCAGTGTTAGGTAGACCATCATAATCCAATTAAGTGCTCTGTCAAAGTGCTGCTTACTTTGTGAGTCACACACATTAGTCACATCTTTACAGGAGGGACAAAAGTGCAACCTAGTACACAATCACACAGCTTCACAACACAGCCCGGGAGATAAATCACGTATCATAGGGTGATGACTGCACTACTTAAATCCTACGCAGTTTAGATTCCCACACAAGAGGAAAGTTAAGCCTATTTGTATGTATCAGGAACACTTCATCAGAAGGTTGGCATCCTTCTCCCCTTTGCCCAATATTTTTTTAAAACCAAATATTTTGGTAAAATATGGTTTACCAATTTTCTTAACCCAATAATTCAGAAGACATTTCCCACAAATGTCAACCATTAAAGTATCACTAATTTTAAAAAGGTCTTAAATTCCTCTTTTGAAAGTCAATTTGTTGTGCTGCCCTGGCAAGGTGCGGGGCCTGTTCTCCCTAGTGTTGCAGCTGGTGGGGTCAGGGATAGTTCTCCCACTCTCTGTCAGCACAGGTGTGGGTGAACCAGCCCCACATTGTGAGCATGAGAGTTGCCCCATTTCTCATTTGTTATGTGGCGGTATGTGTGAGGAAAAGAAGCCCCCCTCACATCAATGTCTGTGGCAGGTAGGAAAGCTGGCCCTGTGGTTCTAAGAGTGGGAGAGTTAGCCCTGATTGCCACCAGCTGCATCACCTGCGAGACCAGGCCCTGCACCCTGTAAGGGAAGCACAACAGACTCAATCCTGCTAGCAGAGGTATAGGTAAGCCAACCCCGAAATTGTGAGCATGGAACAGCTGTCCACATTTCCCATCTGGCATACCAACCCTACAACTGTCCAGGCCCAGACCCAGGGCTATGACTTGGCCTGCCCCAACATCCACCACATCTACAATCTGCTGGAGCACGTGAAGGGACCTGACCTGCAGACACAAAGCTGCAGGATCTCCATGACACAGAGCTCCAAGAGTAAGTCCAGGAAGAGTCTTAGTGGGAACTCAGCAAATGTGCAGTGGAGACCATGAGCCTCAAACCAGACCAATGACTCTTTGCAATGAACGCTTGTAAGCAGAGTTATATGGATCAATTAGCATATGGTGTGATCTGTTGGGCTTAAATTTTTCTCATTTTATTTTCATTTTTTTCTCTTGAATTTTGTTTTATTCAGGGGGTGTAGGGGCAGAGGGTGATGTGAAGGGATTGAGATTGAATAAGATCAAGATATATAAATAATAAAAAATAATTTTAAAAAAGTCCAGTTGTGTGTGTGTGTGTGTGTGTATAATACTCATTAACCAATTTGTTACTATGTCTTCTTGTTTAAAACCTAGCATTGGATAGACACATACTTCTCTAGATAATAATTCTGGGATTAAAGCATGTGCTGTGAATCTCTAGGTATTCCATTTACGGGTATAAGGTAATGTGAGATTCCCCTCTGTATGCTGTGAATATCATTGGATAGTAAGGAAGCTGTTTGGGGCCTATGATAGGGCAGAATGGAGCTATGTGGGGAAGAATGAACTGAATGCTTGGAGGAAGAAGGCTGAGTTAGAGAGATGCCATGTAGCTTCCAGAGGAGGAAGACGTGAGCTGCCAGCTGGAACCTTGCTGGTAGGCCATGAGGCTTGTGCTAAAATATAAAATAATAGAAATGAGTTAACCAAAGATATAAGAGCTAGCTAGCAATATGCTTAAGCTATTGGCCAAACAGTATTGCAAATAATATCGTTTCTGTGTGTTTATTAAGGGACTGGGCAGGACAGAAATCTCCTCCAACAGATTTTTGTGTGATTATTTCGGGAGTCTTGGCAGCCAGGAAACAAACAAGCAGTCTACAACTACAATGAGGAAATTATTCTTGTATTATTATTTGTGAAAAGAATGTTAAAAATGTAAATTGGTTGTTTTCTAAAGCATTTTAGTAACTAAAAACTTCAGCACTTAGAAAAAGAAAATACAAGGATTATTGCAAAATGTTCCAAGTTATTTCTTGGGGTAATTTAATCCCCAAGGTCAGGAAGTAGAGAGTAGCAACACTGAAATGGAACCAGGCCTGGTGAGCATACTTTGGGTTAATTGTCTGTCTAATTCCTCAGTTTCACTCAGCAACAGCTAAATGAAAACTGGAACCTATCTATAGCTGATAAGACAGGAATGTTCAAGCAAAGAATAACTTTCCCTGTTGTAAAACAGTTTATAAATAAGGAAAAAGCATGAGAAGCTGTTACCTATGCTACTGCCTGATGAGAGATTCCCTCTACCTGAATTCCTCAATTGTACTATTTAACACTAAAAAACTGGAAAAGGCTACAATATAGTCCAACAGGGGGTGGTGACTCAATAAAGAAATACTTCACCTAAAAATCAGATTAAAGCAGGCATAGTAGCACATACCTTTAATGTCCTTCAATACAAGGTAGGTATCTGTGAGCTCAAACCAAGTCTGGTCTACAAAACGAGCTCCAGGCTGGTCAAATGAACACAATGAGATGCCATCATCCAGGTAACATTTTGGAAGATGTGAAAGGATTGTTAAGAGTCAAAGGACCAGGAAGCTGTGATTTGTCTATGTCACAGGAAATTTACTCTCATGAAATCTCAATAATAATGCACTCAATGCATTTATAAAAATCTCAATTAGATAGTTGTCTAAACAAGACCTGAACAATGGCAATACCAGTTGAAATGCCAATGTTGATCGGGGCAAGGCCATGGTACCCCACATCTAAATAAAGAGCTATAGGCAATCCATGACAGCTGAGAAAAAGAGACTCATTCTTCTCCAGGGATGAAATTCCTAACTGGCTATTCAGTAACAAGTGGGCAGCCCTAAAAATATATTCATGAACAACATGGAGCCAGCAGGCTCAGCTGTGTGTGTGTGTATAAGACAATAATAATTTTAAAAAAGGTTATAAATTTGAGGAGGAGCGAAGGGATAGAGAAGGAGTTGAAAGGAGTAACAGAGAAAAATAATGTAAATACAGTACTCATATAAGTTTCTAAAATAATAAATTCTAAAATTTTATTTTACAAAGTAGCTTTATACTTATTATGTAAAATGACAGAAACATGACTATATTATAATATAATATGAAATTATATAAAAGTGTGTGTAATAGTTCTAAAACATACTTATAAATACAATCTAAAAGTCATAAGAAATATATCAAAATAATCATCATTATCACTGACTAGTAGAAAATAACCAATCTTAATTTTCTTAATTATGGTTCTCCATTTTCCAAATTAAGCAACAGTGGTTTTAAAATAATATTCTCTTTAAATTATTTCCTTTTTTATTTTTTCTACAGAGAGCAGAGATCTAGGACCTTGGATGGTAAATTAATGTTCTACTTCATATCTCCAGGTCTGAAGACTTCTGTCCAGAGCCCTATTACTGCAGGCCTATGACAGATGCCTCGAGTTACATCACAGAGTACATTCGCCACTAGGTAGATTTTCCCTATGAACCAGTTACCTGGGACAGAGCCAAAAATCTAGTCCTGATACATGGCTATGCTAAAACGCTTTCCTTCCTGACCTCGAAAATCTGATTTGCAAGATGAAAGTATCAGGAAGACCTTCCGTAAGTGGAAATGCCATGTATGTGCTTGTCTAGGGAAAGCAATGCCTGGGATCTAAATGGTTGCCGTTCAGCTGGAAGAGTCTGAAAATAGGCAGACTCCGGGCTACCAAATCTCTGGCACTGATTATTCTCCATGTGCCCTTGGCTGCTTACAACTCAGAGCACCGGTTTCCATGCGTATAAAATTGGAGAATAAAATCACTGACTGTTTAAGCACTGTGCTGACAAGAAAACAGCTACCATCTATGAATGTGTACATATTAGAAAGCCACATATCAACCAAAATACCATTTTGGTTCAACATTAGTTAAATTGTTTTCATACAATATATTTTGATCATGTTTCACCTCTCCCAACTCAATCTAGATCCTCCCCAGCTCCCTACCCACACAACTTCATGCTCTTTCTGTTCTTCCCCAGTTTCTTTTTATGACAATGTTCTTCCACAATCCAAACCCTCAGCCGCTGAGCCTCTGGTGTGCTACTAGCTAAGAGTGTGTTTTAAAAAAAAAAAAAAAAAAAAAAAAAAAAAAAAAAAAAAAACATTTTTACCTCCTTAGACTATTGTAAAACAAAGCAAAAGAGTGTGGTCTCTAAGTCCTGTGGTTCTGGATTCAAATAAAGATTTAAAGAAAACAAAGGGAAATAAAGAAAATGAATTAAAACAAACATGAATTCCCCAAATTCTATGTTTTCGCAGTTGGTTGGATTTTATTCAGTTGTGTTATTTGGTAGTGTAATAATTGAAGGTAACTTCCAGTTGATGGTAGTACTGCAAATGATTTTTTTTAAGAAAAAGTAATTATGATTAGGTTAAGAAGCAGAAAACCAGTTAGTCAAGTCTTAACTATTACTTTCACATAATAATTAACTCAAAGACCTATTAGTATTTTCTGGCAACTAGAAAAGGCTAAAATGTTATGCTATGTGTTATGATTCATACTGTTCTGCTTGAGTAGGGATACATTGCTGTGACCAAAACACCTGCCCAAAACAGCCTAAGGGTTTGACATCCATCTGGGTCACAGTTTCAGAGCAATTTCAGCTCAGGATGGCAATGTGTTTTCCTCTGCCAGGGGGAGCAGGAGGAGGGGCAGTTTCACCTGGAACCAGCCAGGAAACAGAGGCCACTGCCAGAACCATGGGAGGTTACAATCTTCAAAGGTCAGTCCCTAGTGACCTACTTCCACCAGCCAGGCCACACCTCCTAAACACACAACCTTTACAGTACTGCAGGCTAGGAACCCATGCTCAAAACATGAGCCCGCAGGTATATTTCAGATCCAAATCACTAAAGTGGGCTAGGACCAGCATTCTCCTGTGGACAATTACAATGGCCAGAAGCCCTTCATTTCCATTTCAAATGACTCCAAGTCTGTGTACCAATTAAATACGACTTTATAATCTAATACAGTGTGGAAGAGTCAGCTGAGATATACAGTGTTAGTTAATTTAAGGCTGCCCAATGCCATGCCCAGATTTCATTGTATTGAGCATGTATTAAAAGAAACTACAAAAATGTACAATTCAAAAGAAACATTCCATTTCTCACACAAATTAAAAGTGATAATATTTTCCAATTATGGCTGGCCAACTGAATGACCATCATTTTCAAAGATATGGATCATATATGACCTCAAAGTTTTACATCACATCTCCTTTCTATTTTATACATGACATAGGTTCAAGAGCTCAAGCTGGCAAGATGGTTCAGAGGATGGAGGTGCTTGCCATTAACCCTGGTGACCAGAGTTTGATGCCACACAGATGGAGAACACCAAGTCTCCTAGCTGTCTTCTCATCTCTACCTACAGGCTGTGGTACATACATGCAGATAGATGCAAGCACATTTGCACAAGCACAGACACACACACACACACACACACACACACAGGAATTTTTAAGTAGACTCTTGTACTTGTTCTTAACTTATTCATTGTGTTGGGGTGGACAGAGTTCTTGAACCTGCTACATGGGGCAGTGGGCTGGAAAGTGATGAGGATATTGCCTTCCTGATCTTTTACTTTAATCCTAAGTCAGGACATTGCTCCACTATGGCCTGGTCAGGAGCTTTTCTCACTGTGCATATGCCACATGTATACCACAGGCTGGAATCAACACACACACTAGGATGAGCATTAGTTGTTCTAACTGTTACACACTGGCAACCCACTAACACAAAGCTAACAACTCACCATACGGAACCACCAGTCAAGTCAGGCAATGCTGGTGCTTTACCAGAGCCACTGACACAGGATTTGATCATTTTCAATGTTAAGGAAAGAAACTCTTTCTGTACTTTATCTAATTATACATAAAGCATTTACCCTTCATTTTGTTTATGATTCCAGATTACAATTGCTATTGTGCATTTCAATATATATATATATATATATATACATACATACATACATACATACATACATACATATATTGGTTTTTTGAGACAGGGTTTCTCTGTAGCTTTGGAGCCTGTCCAGGAACTAGCTCTTGTAGACCAGGCTGGTCTCGAACTCATAGAGATCCGCCTGCCTCTGCCTCCCGAGTGCTGGGATTAAAGGCATGCACCACAACCGCCCAGCCCACACTATATTTTTTGAAATATTGAAAGTAATTTATAACAAGAAGGACTATACAAGTATATTCAATTTTTGTAAAAATTATACACCAAATACAATGTGTCATAGAAATAAGAGTGTCACACTGATTTCTACACGATTATGTTCAACTACACAAAAGAATCCCTAGCCCTAATGTAAATATTCTAATCGATATGGTCTATCATTCTGAACTTTAAGCACAAAGACATAATCTAAGTGGTACTGTCCAGTACAGTGGCTACTTGCCATATGTCATGACTTAAGTTCTGAATCCCTTTTGCCACATTTCAAGTATTCTCCAGTGACATGTGGCTAGTGTATTGGAATATACAGCATTTCCATGAATGATTTATGAATATACAGCATTTCCATGCCAAATAATTTATTGGAAGGTGCTAGTTTAGAAGAGTAAGATGCAGAGAATGACTGCTTGTATTTAAAGAAACTCTCAAGTCCTCATCCAACCCTGATCTCATAACACTCACCAAATGACATCGCTACCCCACAGTCTCATAAACATCACTTTCGTGCATTTACAGCTAGAACTCAACTGGTGCTTTATTCCACACAGTGGCAGGTCAGCCCCTTGTCTGACCTCTCTGTTGTCTACTTTCTTTGGATCAGAACATGAAAAGCTTGTTGCGCCCTGATATGTGATTCCCATCTATATGCTGTAAATATGTTTCCTTATCGTTGGTTAATAAACTGTCTTAGCCAATGGCAGGGCAGAATCTAGCCAGGCAGAAAGAGACATAGAGAAAGTAGGCAGACTAGAAGAGATGCCATGTAGCTGCTGGAGGAAAAATACACCCAGGAACCTTCCCAGTAGGCCACAGTCTCGTGGTGATACACAGATTAATAGAAATGGGTTAATTTAAGATGTAAGAGTTAGTTAATAAGAAGCCTGAGCTGATAGGTCAAACAGTGTTGTAATTAATACAGTTTCTGTGTGATTATTTGGGTCTGGGCTGCCGGGAAACGAGTCAGAAGTCTCCGTTTACAACTCCCCTTCAGGAATGATCCCTGCTAACCACTGTTCCCTTTGAGATTGTTCCTAAGTGACTGTGTGAAGTGTTTCACACCAGCAGCATTCTCTACTTTGGAAAAAAATAAGTCTCAAGATAATAAAAAATACTGATATGGAATAAAGGAAAGCTGTGAATTTCTCCAAATCCCATATTTATTCATCAATACATAAAATACAGCATTGAATAATTTTAAAGTAGAAAATTAAATAAAAATATTTCACCAGCAGGCAAATCGTCATCAAAATACATTTCGCATCTTTTAAATGTATAGTATAGGGCCAGGTATATGGGGCACACCTTTAATACAAGCTCTCAGGTGTCAGAGGTAGGTGGGTATCTGTGAGTTCAAGGCCACTGTGCTCTATACAGTAAGTTTCATGCTACGGGATTATATAGTAAGACCTTCTCTCAGAAAAATATTATATTACAGAGTGTTAAAGTTCTTATAATCTGATCCCCTTTTAAAATTATCTTACTTAGTATATATTTATTTGCATTTATCTTATTGTATAACAATTATTATGCTACTAGTTTGCCTAAAGTAAAATCTCTAAGTCTGTTTAAGATTTGTTTTAATAATTTTCTTAATGTCAACCAACATCTTTAGCATTGTTTAATAATTATTAAAAATTTTTAAGATAAAATAAAAACTCAATATCAATCATAACCCTCAAAAACTAAAAAGAGAGAAAATAAATCTAAGTCCTATTATTGGAGTAGTCTGTGTTCATGGTGCACCAGACTGAGAACAATGAGACATCATGACATGCTTCTTTACAGACAGATAATATGCATGCCCTGTGTTAACATTCAAATTCTATCTTGACTGTTTTTTATCTTTTTTAATTATAATAAGCATAAGCAACATGTACAAACTTAAAAGCAAAGGTATGGATACAAGCAATAAAATACATTACATGGATATAAATATGTCAAAAACATTTATAAAAACAAAATAAAAGAAAATTATCTTCAAGAATATATAGCAATGAGCATGTACTACATGGTTGTCAGAAATAAAGGCTTTAAAGGGAACTTACAGTCAAGGAAGATTTGGTGGTTTCTCATTAAGCCTCTGGCACTTGTATTCCATAAAATTAAGTGATTTATGGTGCACATACTCTAGAAGCAGTCCCCTATGTGATTAGATGAGGCAACAATGTAATGTGGATGTGAATTCTAAACAGATGAGGAAAATAACCATAGAAAAAGAGATGATGGCTTTGGCCACATTATAAAAAAGCTTCTTCTAATGGGCAAGCAAAAAAGGATATATACTTCCTTGAAAAAGTTAAAAGGATGCACCTCTAAAAACAGAAAGGCATAGTTAAGTTCTGTACTGCTGTGGAGGAACAAAGCCATGATAGGAGGAAGAGACAAGGAGGGTGTCTAGTCTACTGATGTTACTATTTCTTAACTAGAGTTGTAGCTACACAAATTAGTACACTCTGAATAATTTAGCAATCTCTATACTTATAATTTGTGCTATTTTATGTGTGCATGTTATACTTATTTTCTTAATATAAAGTAGTTAAATGCCCCTGTACCTCAACAAACAGAATAATAGAGAATCACTTCAGAACCTGGGATTTTTATGAAAAAAGCAAGAAAACAGGAATTTGACATTAGGGTTTGTCATTGGGTCAGACACATGTTGTTGTAATTTTTTTAAATGAGGCTCCTTTGTAAACAATCTGATATGGCATTAAGCCAAGATTGTTGCTGCATACCAAGCAAGATGTTTTATGTTTGGCTATCTAAAACCAACTAATTCAGTTGTCAGTCAGCAGTTATATGAAACAAGTCATCAGAGATGCATGGAACTCTCAGCATCTGCAGTATTCTGCCTGCACTGAGGTAAAAATGACTCCTAGCCCTTGTCCAGATCATCCACACTAACATAAATTCTAAAGGAGGTCAGTGATTGTCTAAATTAACCACAGGGACTGGGTAGTAGTTAAAGTGGTCCAAACCTTCCCTGCTCAGTGGAATTACCTGCGGTGGGTTGAAAGCCCTGACACTTGAGATTCAGATGTAATTAGTGTCAGACATGACCTGGTACTTGAGATGTCTTTCCTAACTCTCCAGATGATTCTAATGAACAGTCGAGGATGAAAAACACTGTTTAGACTAGAACCTAAGATGGCAGTCTTTCACAAAGTTATTTTAGAGAAGGAGGAGAAAGTAAAGAAGCAAAATATGAGAGTGAGTAGAAACTCTGAGATTCAGGAAGAATCAGCATGCTAGGTTATAGGTTTAAGGTCATCTTAAGGGATCAGATTAGCTCTGCAAATTCTCGGGAATTTTTCATCCAAATAAGAGCTCACTTTATTTGTTTGGGGAGGGACCTCTACTTAGACTTAGAAAAGTCCGTGTCATTTATCCTGATAGTAGCTACCTATTTCAATGATTAGCTCACCTCTTCTTCTTTTATTTCTGTTTTTTTTTTTTTGCTCACTTCCACAATTTTTTTAAAGGGAGAAGAGTTAATTACTTTTGATATTCTAAAAGATGAAAACAGTAAGAATATTATCTTGCTAGTAAAGAACTCAGAAACACAATAAAGTAGTTAGGAAAATAGTGAACTAGGGTTTTTATTTTCAGTACATAAAAATAATTGAATACTCTACCAAAGACACACTTTTTACATTGAAGCTTGGGCTTCACAACAAGCCCATGAACTTCTGTTTTCATTAATCCCCATATACACTTGATAATGTTACCTGTTAGAGAATGGAGGAACTGGGGCTTGGAGCCACGCAGTCTGGTTCTGCCTTGACAACCAATGGGAAAGTTGGGAAAGGACAAATGGATAGGTTAAGATCATAGCAACATTGTTTGTCATAGCCAGAACCTGGAAACAACCTAAATGCCCTGCCCCTCAACCAAAGAATGGATAAGGAAAATGTGGTACATTTACACAATGGAGTACTAAACAGCAGAAAAAAATAATGACATTTTGAATTTTGCCGACAAGTGGATGGAGCTAGAAAACATCATTTTGAGTGAGGTAACCAGGACCCAGAAAGACAATTATCACATATACTCACTCATAAGTGGTTTTTAAACATAAAGCAAAGAAAACCAGCCTACAAATCACAATTCCAGAGAAATTAGACAACAATGAGGACCCTAAGAGAGATACACATAGATCTAATCTACATGGGTAGTAGAAAAAGACAAGAAAAAGATCTCCTGAGTAAATTGGGACCATGGGTATCCTTGGCAGAAGGATGAATGGGAGGGGAGAGGCAGGGAGGGAAATAGAGAAAAATGTAGAGCTCAATAAAAATCAATTTAAAAAAAACAGAAAAAAAGAATTTAAAGTTAGAGAAAACTTTAATTGCCACCTTTTTTTTTGTCCTTACAGTTTAGGAAAGTCCTAATATGTTCTTCTAGTTTCTCCAACTGTAATTCATATACACACAGAAAGAATCAGGCTTTCAAAAATTTTTTAAGGAGGTCTATCCAATGGGGTTGCTTGGAGTGTTGTAGGAAGGGAACACAGGGACATGTCTTAGGAGATAGCCATATGATCTTATGGCAGATGACTTTAAGGGCAGCCTAAGAAAGTTCATCACCTCTGTCACAGGTGCCAAAAAATGGGAACATTTATTATCTCTAGCAGGAATTTTGTAATGAGACATTTAATTTTCTCAGGTAAGATAATGTTTTATAATGTCTTCAGGAGATCCCAACACACACACCAACATAGATGTGGCCTTACCCCAACACATACAAACATGTAACACACATACCCCAGTGTGGAGACACACTGATATTCCCTATCATGATGAACAACATCAGAGGTCTATAGCACCCAAGGTCTGCGAGGCTTTCTCAGTTAACTCCCCAAATCTAATAAACTACCAAATCTATGTGATACTTTTATTTGTTCTTTCTCTTTGGCACAGGCACTTGCCTGGGTTTTCACTCATCCTTTTAAGAATAAGAACACCACCTTCCATCAGGTCCTTACTCAACACAGTGCTTTACTTCCTCAGAAAAAAAATTCCTGTCCTCTTCGTCTGGACCTCAGATTACCAATGGGATTCTCCAAAACCTCCATAGTCTGTGCTGCCTTCTTGTTCCAAGCTCAGATTTCTCCACACATGCAGACTTTGTTAGACCCCACACACCAGACTATAACTTAGGAAGCTCAACAATAAATGTTATCTTGTAAAAAAAACAAAAAAAAAACCTATATGTGGTGGCTTGAAGAAAAATGGTCCCAAAGGGAGTGACACTATTAGGAGGTATGGTTTTAAGGTCAGAAATAGGCTGACCCTAAAGACTAGGGATAGTTTCAGTGAGAGACACATGCAACAGAACAAGGCAGGAATAACCAATATTTTATACTTAAGAGACCTGGGTGATAATGCTTAATAAATAACAAAGAAATTAAGAATAAGTCTCTATAATCATCACACCAAACTTAAATTTATGTGAAAAACAGTTCAAGTAATTCTAGAGTTTTGAGTGGCCTTGGATAAAATAATGACCCTAAAGACCCTAATATCAGAGTTGTGGTTACAAGCAAGCATGCTGACAGAACTCTCCTCGTGGTAGAGCTCTGACCACCTCATTACATTTTATATTCTTAACTTGAAAATCGTATTTCAGAAAGATTCTTTTTAAATCTACTAACAGGGAGTTTACAGATAAATTTCCTCTAAAGGAAGCCTCAAAGTCAAGCTTGATGTTCTCCATTGTCTATAATTTCTGCCCTTTCTGGATCACCTTCACTACACATGTAAGCGTTCTTTAAGTGTGAATCCTATAGGACCCACATCATTGATCAGAAAATTATGAATACTTCTTTTTCTTCATATAATATAACTTGTCGAATAGTGAAGATGGTATAATCTTACAATTTTGCTTGAGGTTTCGGAATCCAGACTATTCAGTTTGAAGGCCATCACTGTCCACATGTGCGAAAGTCATTTGACTTCCTCATTTTCTGTATTTGTAAAATTAAAAATTATCATTATTTATTGTTAACTAATCATTAACAAGTACCTCAAAATCTGGCCTGATCTAATCTTAAAATGGCATCTGAATGAATGTTAACTGCTGTGGTCATACTATAATGCCAATAGTTCATTATCATTCACGTGATAGTTCAGTGGCTGATTGATCTTGAATATCTGTGTTAATGCCATCTATCTATATATGTTACTTAGTTATTAATAGTGACGGAAGGATACACCTCTCAACAAAGATTCTTTTATTCTACTTTGGTTTTGAGACAGTTTCACTATGTAAATATCCCAAGTAGGCTTTGAACTCACTTCAACTTCCTCCCCCTTGACTAGTCATAGATTTGAGAATACTAGGTTTATGGATGTGCTCCCTCCACCACCCAACTTAATCAGAGGTTTTGAAAGATGTCTAACACAGAATTCAGTCCTACTACAGGTAACTTAGAAATAAACCAACCTTAGGAAAACTAGAGAAACACCAGTCTTCTGACCACCTTCACCAGGCATTTTCAATGCTATGTCTGCTACTTTCTTTTAAAATAACTCATTCTCAAACATCAATTATAATGATTTTACCAAAGTGTGCATTCATCACACCTTGAAATTCATCAAAAGTAAGTAGGTTGTGAAAGGTGTGAAACTGAATGCCCTTTCAGACCTGTGCAAGACTATGAACAGAGGAAGGATAAACAGTAGATATGTATCCAGAGCTGAGCTTTGTCAATACAGAGAACTCTTATCCTTATCCTAATGCCAAATATTTTCATATTCTAAATACCAGAGATATTAGACTTAAGTTCATTTAACAATATTTTCACAACTCAGCAATCACTCATTCCTTAGATATTTGCCTGTGAGTTGAAAACATATTCACACAAAACCCTGTACACAAATGTCCACAATCCCTTTATCCATCATTGATAAAACTTTGTTGAAGCAGCCAGATGGCCTTCAACAGGTGAACGAATAATCCAGTGGCTGTATGTCCTTCATGACAAAATATCATTCAAACACCAAAAGACATTAGCTAGTGATCTATGACAAGGCTTTAAATGCAAACTGCTTAATGATAAGCCTACATCCTGATAGGATTTATACTATTTTGAATTATAAAAAAGGCAAAACTATCAGGAAGAGTAGAAGTGAGACAGAGACTTATAGGGAGGGTGGCTATAGGGGAGTGAGGGAAATGGGAGACTGCCCGGGAAAGAGGAAACACAATACATACTGTACATCTATAAAACTGTGAAGGAACAAAATTACTAATGAAAATATGAAGATTTTCAATGTAAATCAATTTTTAAAAATAAACATTTCCACAGAAATGCCATTTTCACTCTATAGTTGCTGATAAAAGTAACAATTTGCTAATAATTACATAGCTCTTTCTTAAACACACTTGTTCAGACACTGAGCAATTATTTATAGTTTATCTAGCTCATTCCATCCAGTTGCCTATACATTCTAATAGTGCCATCTGCTAATTTCTCTTCATTAAAATGTTAAAAACAGTGCATTAGTTCCTTTGAAAAGGACTTTGGCATATACTACCTACAAGTCCTACAATGATTTTCACACAGAAAAAAAAAGTTTTGAAAAAATCCTATTACACTGTTCATATTTATATACCACAAAATAGTCTTCAACAGAATTTTTTTAATAAACTGTGTTGCAATCTTACCAATGTTCTTTGGTTCAGTATAAATGATATGGTAAATTTGCATTCAAATTCTTGGAACTTTTCAAATCTGTTTCCCATTTATCTGTCCAGCCAAAAACAATATTTTCATTTGTAAGCAGCTGTTTCATAATCAGCTCTTTTGTACTACGTGGAATTCCATAAAAGATAAAAATTTTATTGGAAATATAGGAACTGCATTAGCCTGCTGAAAATTATTGATTAGTTTGTGTATTCTGCCATCGAGTTTAGCTTACAAGGAGAGATTTTAAGGAAAATTTAATCTTATGTCCAAATAAAACAGTACTTTAAACATGAGGTCATCTAAACATCTGTCTTCAATAGATCACTGAGGATTTAAATCAAAAGTCTGCTAAACATGTACAATCATTTTGAAAATAAATAACAGGACAAATTTTGTCTTGATTATGATTATCATGCATTTTAAAAAGGAAACATTTATTGTAATAAGAAAAGTCTGAACTAATTTAAACTTTATTGACATTAAGCTAAAATAGTTTCAGACAAGAGTAAGAGGTATTTCATTTACTTGATGCTTGATAATATGTCTTAACTTTTCAACAGTACCTGGTGAAATTTTACTCAAAAAGATTAATTTAACTACATATTTCCAATCATAAAATATCTAAGAAAAAAATTTCAAAACGGAAATTTTTAACATAATGACTTTCTAAGAAACAGTGAACTCTCAAAAATAATTGCAGAAGCTTTATCTATTGATTCCTTGCTTTATGCTTCAAATGAAAAGAATACGGCTAATCACAAAAGACAATTAAGGCACTAAATTTACTCCAAGGATTTACAATCAGCAAAGGCAGATGGTTCTGTATAAAATTAACTATATCTTACTGTAAAATTTAATGTATATACTATAATAATAATATACTATTATACATATGTAAATATATATATATTAAGTATGAGTGCTCAGATTCTGCAATGGAATTATAAGTCAGCTAATATTTGAGGTAAATTAGTATTAAAAGTAAACCAAACAGGAGCTGGAAAGTTGTCTCTGAGGTTAAGAGCACTGACTACTTTTCCAGAGGACCAGGGTTCAATTTCTAGAACTCACATGGCAGCTCACTGTCATATAACTGTATGGAACTCCAGTAAAGGAGATCCAGCATCGTCTTCTGCTTTCTGGGGGCACCAGGCATGAATTCGGTACAGATACATATATGAGTGAAATGCTCATATACATAAAATAATAAAATACTTTATAATTTAAAAACAAACCAAACGGCTAATTGTTGAAAAGGTTTCTAACAATGGGTATCCTGGTCATGATCTTGACCTCTTTGCTCGTATTCTCACTCCTCCCATTCTTCGACTACACATTGAGAGCTCAGCCCAGTGCTCCACTGTGAATCTCTGCCTCTGCTCCATCTTCAGTTGCTGGATGAAGGTTTTATGGTGACGTTTAAGATAGTTATTAATCTGACTACAAATCAAGGCCAGTTCAGGCATCCTTTCCACTATTGCTTAGGGTCTTATCTGGGGTCATCCTGTGGATCTCTGGGAATCTCTCTTGCTAACCCCATAATGGCTCCCTCATTAAGATACCTCTTTCTTTTATCTCCATCTCTGTCCTTCCCCCATCTTGACTATCCCATTCTCTCAAATTCTACTCCCCTCTCTCCTTCTCCTTCTTCCTCCCCTCCTGCCCTCCCTTCTCTCCTTGCCCTCATGCTCCCAATTTTCTTAGGAGATCTTGTATATTTCCCCTTCCCAGGAGGATCTATATATGATTCTCTTAGGGGCCTCCTTGTTACTTAGCTTCTCTAGGATTTGTAAACTATAAGCTCGTTATCTTTGTTTTACAGCCAGTATCCACTTATGAGTGAGTCCACATCATGCTCATCTTTCTGGGTCTGGGTTACCTCACTCAGGATTTTTTTTTACTAGTTCCATTCATTTGCATGCAAATTTCAAGATGTCATTGCTTTTTTACCACTGAGTAGTAGTCCATTGTATAAATGGACCACATTTCCTTTATCCATTTTTCAGTTGAGGAGCATCTAGGTTGTTTCCAGGTTCTGGCTGAGCTAATGAGAGCTCACCAACTCTGGCCAGACAGGCAAGAATCCAGCATAGGGCCAAACTAGACCCTCTGAATGTGGGTGACAGCTGTATGACTGGGGCAGACTCCGAGGCCTCTAGCAGTGGGACCAAGATTTATCCCTACTGCTTGTATTGGCTTTTTGTAATCCATTCCCTTTGAATGGATACCTTCCTCAGCCTAGATTTAGTAGGGAAGGCCTTGGTCCTTCCTCAAAGCAATGTACCTTACCCTGAGGAGTGGATGGGGATGAAGTGGAGGGGATCATGGAGGGAATGGGAAGAGAAGAGGTAGTGGAAACTGGGATTGGTGTGTAAAATAAAAAAATGATAATTTGTTTTGTTTTTTAAAGTGAAAAAGAAGAAAAGGTGGTGACTATAAGCAATTAAAAAGTTAAATAAATTGAAATTTAAACATTAAGTGAAATATGGTGAATAATCAGCAAACAATCCCTCTTCAAAGGACATCAACACCTAGATTCGCCTTGCTTTTAGTGGGCTATCACAAAAATAACCTTAAACAGTGACAGCAACGGCCTTCTAAACCACATCATCACCTCTTTTTTTCTCCTACTTATATCATGGCATTGATAGCTTTGGCCATGGCAACTTCAGATCACATATTCTGCCTTGGTTTACACAAGCAGTTAGCTTGCTAGTGCATTTAGAGCACAATGCATAGAACTCCTTAATGGAAGAACTGTCAGTAACCTTGGGTAAGCATAACCATAACTTAATTCGACACTTTAGCACAAATTCCTGATTTCATCAAAGGAACATCTGTGTAAGCCCCCACACATTTTCACTCTGCTTCTGCTGAGCTGTCTTCTACTTTAGTTTCCCTGTCTTCAAAACGACGCTTATCTTTGACCTTCACCCCGTCCCCACACTGTTCATACTCAAACAAGTACCAATAAAACCAGCCAGAGTAAACAGCTGTAATGATTATGATGATTGACAGCGATGTGTTCAGTTCAAAATTGTACATCCAGAAAAGCAAATATGAAGTGATTAGAGTAAATATTTAAAATATGTTTATTTTAAAACTCTTGAATAATTTCAAAATTGAAGTTACTAATATGCCTACTAAAACACTGTGATAAATTAAAATACAGTGGAATTCTCTTGAAGATTCACTTAAGAAGCTAGAAACTGTCAAGATGTAGTGGTTCATACCTATAGTCTCAGCACTGAGAACCATCATGACTTTGAGACTAGTCTAGACTTCATATCCCAAGCCAGTGTGGATGACAAAATGAGAGCCTGTCTCAAGAGAACGTGGAAGAAAATCAAGAACTAGGTGCTTAGTAGCACATTCAGTTGCTCAAAAGACCCCACCAAAAATGCACTTCTTGCATTTTCTATATCTTAACCACTTTTTTTAATCAAAACAGAAACATTAGCAAATTTTTCATTCGCATTTTCCTGAGCACATTAATATGACATAGGCCTCACCCTAAAACGCAGTCTTGCTCAACTTCGGCTAAACACTGGAATCAGATGGAGCAGTTTAAAAAAAAAAAAAAAAAAAAAAACGGTGAGAACTTAAATCAATCCTTGGAGACAAATTGAGGGAGTCTGGGGTGTGGTCTTGGCATTAGTATCTTTTAAAGTTCCCTAACTGAGTCTCAAGTGTCCAGGCTAAGAACATTTTTCGAGAGAGTCTTGTCAGAAAGACTGAGCATTTATTGCTTGTGTGGCCGCTTGGCCAAATGTTGGGGTATATATAATATGTGCATTATCTGATTTAACTTAACTACAACCTATGAAGAAATAGTCTGCTATTATTACTATTTTCTGAATAAGGACATGAAGATTAGAAATCTCAAAAATTTGCCTAAGGTTTAATGGTGTTAATTGGATAGGGTAGAACCCATGAGATCTATCCCGTTCCAGTGTGGTGACTTTATCACCAGCAACCATCGAAGTACAGCCAGGAAGTAGAACTTTAAGATGACGAGTAATTGTGAATACAAGAGACAAAATAATTATTTCCAGGGGGTTTGGAGAGATGGCTCAGAAGTTAAGAGCACTGGCTACTCTTCCAGAGGACCCGGGGTTCAATTCCCAACACCCACATGGCAGCTCACAACTGTCTGTAACTCCAGTTCCAGAAGAGCCAACACCCTCACATAGACATAAATGTAGGCAAAACACCAATGTACATAAAGTAATAAGTTAAAAAATTACCTCCATGAATCTAAAACCACCATAGTAAACTACATATTAGAAATGTCAGGGTTTGCGGGCCTCTTCAGTTTGAATGTCAGAATGAATTGTAAAGTTTCTCAAAACAGTAGTATCTAAGGCAAAGAACAAATCCCAAGCAGTGTCTAAGACTACTGCATACCTCCCAGTTGTCATGGACACGAAGGAACAATGAAATCATTATTGGACTATTATTATTTTAGTTGCTAGTCAGCATATGACTGCATCTGTAAACTTCATTTTCTGTGTTCCCTGTGAATCAGGGGATCTGTCCCGCCTGGTAGTGACAGAACAGCCACAAACAAAACAGTCCATCTCAGGGGAAAGCCATCTTTATCTGTCAGTATTAGTCCTATGAGAAACAGAGCTGCAGGCAGCTGAAAAAACAGTGTGACTGTTTTAAGTTTACAGGTGGCTTATAATGGAAAGTTTTACACACTCAGATTCCTTTGCAAGTTAAAAAAAAAAAGTTTGGACAGAATGTGTGTGTGTGGGGGGGGAGTTGGCAGTATTTTCATGCAGTGCTTCTAACCAGCTTCCAAAAGCAAAACATCAAATTTTAGCGAAGCTTGGTGAACTGAGCACACGCTTTGTGGCCAACAGGCTCAGCTAACTGTTACCACCCTTTCCACATGGCACACTCCACATGGTCAAAATGAGGACAGCCCCCAGACCTGTTAGCACAAGGTCTGGCCTATGCCAAACACTCAAGAATGTTTCAGAGATATTCAGGGGTATTAATTTTAAAGAGACTTGAAAATCAGCTTATAGAAACAGTAACAACGTAATGTTGGCATGCAAATAATAAGAACTCTGCTTGAAGCCCAGACAAAAAACATTTTAATGCATCTACTTATGTGTTGAGTGTGTGTATGTGAAAAAGGCGGGGAGGAGTGTGTGCACATGTGTGCTGTTCATTGGGAGAAAGCTGGATGAATAGGGGAGAAGGGTTTTGATAACTTCATAAGCATTCGCTTTGGGATGGCATCGAACACACCTGTTGTACTTTTTTCCAGCATTTGAGGCAATGAAGAAGACAGGCCCAGTTTATTCTATACTTGGCTCAAAAATCTTTTTCCTGATTTTTTTTTACCATAGCTTAAATTTTACCTAAGAGAAAGTCTTAGTTTTTTTTTAGAAGACTATAAAAAGATTGATTTGATGTAAATATTTGACATATTATCCACCTGAAACAATGTACAATCAATGAAATGTATCAATTTAGCTACCATTTATAAAACAATATTGAGGATTTTAAAAGTTAGGCTAGGAGAGGTAAGAAAAATGACTCCGCAGGAAAGGGGATTTGCTGCTCTTGCAGAGGACCTGGGTTTGGTCCCCACCAAACAAAGGTGACTCAACCATCTGTAACTACAATTCTAGGGGATCCAACCCCTCTTCCAATCTCCACAGGCACAAGTAATCATGTGGTGCACATACATATATGCGGGCAAAACATTTATACACAAAAAATGCAATAAATCTGTAGAAACAAATGCAAGTTAGACTAGGGGCCTGTAAAATGACTGAGTGCGTAAAGATGCTTACCTGAAGCTTGGGGAACAGAGTTGAATTCTCCGAACCCAAGTAAAGGTAAGAGAAAAATGACTCCACTATGTGCTCTGATAAACACATGTATGCCATGGTATATACACCATGGCACTTATGTTCACTCTTACACACACACACACTAATAACAATAAAAACATTTTTTACAGTTACAGAAGTCATTGATGAGAGTTAAGCAGCCTTTAAAAATTAGAAAATCAAGGAAAGGCTTCTGAGAAGTGTGGGACCAACCCTGAGAGCACTGAATCTTAGGGTTGAAAGACTAAACCAAAGACAAACACCACTGAGAAAATGAAAGCCATCAAATTACAGCTTGATTAATATTGCTAGGGCTAAAGGAAACAGAGACTCTATAAATAAGGAGCTGCCATCTGACTAATCCTTTCACTCAGGGGATACAGGAATAACTCACTTTAAGAAAGGGATGGTATGGGGCTAGAGAGATGACTTAGTGGTTAAGAACACTGACTGCTCTCTCAGAAGACCCAGGTTGAATTCCCAGCAACCACACAGCAGTTTACAACTGTCTCTAACTCAGTTCCAGGGGACCTAACATCAATGCACTTAAAATAAAAATAAATAAATTAAATATTTTTTTAAAAGTGAGGGAGAGGAAATTGGAATTGTAAAATGTAAAAAGAGAAAAGATTGTTTTAAAAAATAAGTTAAAAAAGAAAAAAGGACATTCATTAATAATTATTGAGAAAATGTATTCAGAATGATATTAGATAATTTTAACACCTCAAAATGTATTATGGATGATAAAAATAATAGAATATGTATAAACACAAATTCACTTTCTTGTTAAAACAAAATGGTCTTGGGAGAGGGACCCTAAATATATAATAGAGTAACTAAGACAATATGAATTAGTATTTTACCCCCATAAGTACATGTATCCATTATATGTTGATTTAAAGTAAAATTTAAAAGATTTAAAAGAACTCCTCTTGTTGACCCACCGGGGGACTTAGAAGTCCCCAGAAGCAACATAGATTCCATTGGGGAAATAAAAAGAATGCTTTGGTGTAAAAAAAAAAAAGAAAGAAAGAAAGAAAGAAAGAAAAGATTAATGTCAATGGTATCCAGCTTTGAGAAGAAAACAAAAGTTTGAGTTCAGCGAAATCAGGTTAAATTTCTAGACCTTAAACGGAAAAATACAGAATTACAGTTTGTGTATAGGCACACATGAATATAAAGCTCTCGTTTTAAAAGTATAAAAGTAATGCTGAAAGACACCTAGATACTTGTAGGTTAGCAAACAGTCTTAAGAACTAGACACATGTGGATTCTAGAGTTCTGCCAGCAACTGTGACACATGTGGAGTCCAGGATCCTGCTGGTCACCATATGATGTAGATGGCATTGTCTCTCTGCTTTATGGAGGAGGTACCGAAGTGACAAGTTGCATACTCAGTGCACAGCTACTGCAGTTACTGTGGTAGGGCCTCAGAACCCATATGCCATATCACTGTCTTTACACCATTCTCCTTGAGAAGCAAAGTACACTATGGCACGGATTCTTCTGGGTAAGATACCTTCTTTCTTCTATGTGTATATCAATTGTACTAGTTTCATTGCTTAGCCCCTACAATATTCTCAAAAATTGTCAATTATGTAATTTTTAGAAAAACAATATAATTCTAAAGCAAGGATAAGATAATAAAGTAAGTAGATGCTTTCTGTAGAGAAGACACTTCATGGGAACAAGGGAATGGAGGTACAGTACAATCCCATCAACAGACAAATATGTAATGAAATGCATAGTACATATTCACAATGGAATTTTATTCAACTATAAAGAAAAATTATGAAATCTGCTAGAAAATAGATAAGTGGGTCTAGAAAATATTAAATTAAGAGGAAAGAACCATACCCAGAAAGGAAAACACTGCAGTATCTTGCTTACATGGGGATCCTATCTCCAAATGTGTGTGTGTGTGTGTGTGTGTGTGTGTGCGCGCGCGCGCGTGTGCATGTGTGTGTGTTGGGGAGGAGGGTGGAAGAGTCAAGTAACCAGAGAGAGACCACAAGAGGGAAGAAGACACGATGAAATGGTTGGGTAGGGTAGAAGAACACCTGACACAAAAGTGCAAAAAAGGCTGCTTGGGATTGAAGGGCACAAAGAAAGGTGGGGCGGGGTCAATGAAGAAGAGAGGAGGACCGTAAAACAAATTCCTGGTGAAAAAAATTATAATGAAACATAATAATTTACACACTAATTAAAAGGAAATATTAAAGCAAAGGTGAAAGCCATAGGCAAGGACTTTCTGAAAAGAGTGCCAGCTTGTTGTCACACTTTTAATCCAAACAACTACAGTGACAAAAGAGTCACTTGATGTCTAGGTATAATTATGAGAATTGTCAAAAGTGTCAATTTATGAGTCCCTCTAAAAGCGAACTCCCATTTATATAGCCCCACTGGCTCTGCCTGGTACCCTCTTGCTCCTGGCTGCTGGCTCCTTCCCAAATCACTGCCAAGAAGCCACTGGATAGTGCCAGGTAAGAACAAATCTATCTTACTGGTGCCACATCAAGCTAGTTTTAGAAGGACAAAGAAGTCTACATTTAGGATTAGGAATCCTAAATGCTACAGGACTAAAAGCTCCAATTAGTGTTATTTCACTTCTAGTACAGGTCTGCCAAAGTGGACGGATTAACATAGCACGTTCTAGAGAGAAAAGCATCCTGATATCAAACTATTCCCCTAAAGCAACACATTCCCGTAAGAATGCCTACATATTTAAGGCACTATAACACATACGCAAGAGCATGCACACACACACACACACACACACACACACACACACACACACACACACCTCTGTTCCTCTTATAAATATTAACTCCTTTCAAGGAATCTCTTTTCAAGGAATTACCTCTTGGTTTCACAAGTTTTTGTATTGCTCTTTGTCAGCATTTCATTGATTTCTGCCCTGGTCTTTATTATTTCTTCACATCTATTGATTCAGGTTTTTGCTTTGTTGATCCAGGACTTACTATAGAACCCTAGCTGATCTGGAACTTGCTATGTAGACCAGACTGGCCTCAAACGCACAGAGATCTTCCTGTGCTGGGATTAAAGGCATGTACCACTACACCTGGGCATGTGATGATGTCTAAAGACTCAACCTACCCATAAAATGGTTCAACAGAGCCAGGTGCAAGTCTTTATTTCTAGCTACTCAGGAGGGAAAAGAATTGCTTGAACTCAGTGTAACCAAGATACAAGAAAAACTTCTTTAAAAAGGACTTTACAATCGATTCCTTAATTATGAAGAAAAGTGGGTTTACAATAGGAAGTATTTTCTTGTATATTTGCACACAGAAGACTGAGTACTCTTTATTGATGGTATTTCAGATATTCTGCTGGAGAAGTTGTTCTCAGCTTGTGAGCTGCGACCCTTAGGGGTTGCTTATCAGATATCCTATATATTAGATATTTACATTACTTTTTGTAATAGTAGCAAAATTACAGTTATAAAGTAGCAAAAAATAATTTTATGGTTGGGGTCACTGCACCCTGAGGAATTGTCTAAAACATCCCAGCATTAGGAAGGTTGGAAGCTGTGTTAGAGAGAGCAAATCATGATGGCTAACACAAAGCCACTCTCATTTAGACATACCCTAGGTCCAAAACCAAAAGTTTTCAGAGTTGAAAAAAAAACTCCTCTTCCCTCAAGGGACATTCCCTCCATTCGTAAAATAGGATGCTGTGAAGAAGCTCTGAGTAGTTGGCCACCAGAAGTCACTTCCTCTACTGCTGCCATATACATTCTGAACAGAGAAGGATGCATAAGCAAAGTAAGTCAGTGGGACTTTACTGCTTTATGGGAAACACTGTATTTATTGAGTGGCTGCTGTAGTCCAACTACTTTCTGTCCTGAACACACAAAATAGAGAAAATATGATATCTACGTAACAGGCAATCTCTCTGTACAGGATGTTTACAGTGCAGGCTTTTGAACAAACCACGGGAAAAAACAGAAAACAAAAACTAACGCAGTGGTAAAAAGCATGCTTGCAGAGTGGACACAATATTGTACATTATGTAAGCATAGCCATGGGCACATTTTAAGTATGTGTGTATGATAGTAGATTATAGCTATTGACAGAACAGATGAACCTTCTACCTACAGAAGATATAAATCCAACAAGAATCGCATAGATATTAAAAAACATTTTAACTGAGATGCCAGGATGTTTACTTTTTTCTTCATTGTCTTGTCTCTCTCTCTGTTGAGGTTCTAACCCCAGGCAACATCTGCGGGTGCTTATGGGCAAATGTTGGGAAAGCATGCTCCTCCCTAAGGAAAGCTGCCAACAGACTTACAACTTTGGTGTCATGGCACTCCCAACTTTGAAGAGTATGATTTCTTCAGCTAAAATCTGCTTCATAAAAAGAGAAATACAATAAAAAAAAATCACTAACTAACCAGTCTCCAGTCTCTTCTACTGCTTATACTGAGCACTTTCCATAATTATCCTCATTACAACTGTCCTACAACCTGCATCCATGTCTCACTAAGAAAAGATGAAAAGGTTTTATTTCATAATAATTAAACTAAAAAGCATTTTTTGAAATCTATAAGAAAGTTACACTGCCATCATGTGGTTAAAAGTGTGTTTACAGAAACCAAGCTTCAGCATTTCTTACTAACAAACCAAATCTAAACCCGGTATAGATCAATCTAAATTTTTTGTATTTAAAATTTGTATTTAAGTACAATATGTTACTTATACTTCTCTCCAATTTCTTGTGTTAAATGCCACTGCATTAAAACAGAATTCTTAATATCTGATCCAGATACAAAAATAAACCAGCTATGTAGTTGGTATGACGGCTCTTGCTGACAGGAGTTTATAATTTACTATTACCATAATACAAACTCTAGCCATAATAATCCTGGAGAACCAACCAGATTACAGAATCCAGCAGTTTCTATATGTAATATATAACATCTTAAAAATAACAAATATGATATTTATCCAAATTTATCAACAATCTTTGTTTGATCCAAGATGCTAAACCCCAAAGAAAGACAACCATAAAAATAAATAGTATAGCAAAAAGAAATAGTTTCCTCCATCTCTATTACTACATCTAACCAATTTTTCCACATATAACTGAAAACCATAGTTAAAAGAAAATTTTTAATTCTAAAGTATGGTCTTCTGTACTTTTCATTTATAGAATCATCTAGATTTCCTCAAGGAATCTGTTCCAAATGCTTTGTAATGGAGTCTAACAAAAAGCAGCTCTAGAACTAAGTCTACCTAGTTTCTTAAGCAATTCATCTAAGTTATAGGAAGACAGCGCCATCTATAGGTCCGCATAAGTAGAGAAGACTTAGTTTAAGTTTCTGTTGGGGATGCCACTGTGATACACTATCCCTAACAGGAAGCTCTGAAATAACCCTGTGCACCCTCAAATCTCTGGAGATAATGTTAACTAATTACAAAGTGCTTTAATATTTCTCTATAACAATTTTCCAAAATGGCAATAACAGCATCAACAAAAAAGAAACAACACTCATTGCTTTTCTGCAATTGTTTCTACTCTTTGTGCTCTATAAATATTGGCAACTGACGAAGAAATATTAGCATGTTGATAGGCATTTTCCTCCCTCTAATGTATTCACCTTATAGAACTCTTTGTGGGCATAATTTCACGGTAGATGTCATCTAACTCTGTTAAAACAGAAAAAGAAGACACATGTTCACATTATGATACTGCAGTTCTTATGTGTCCTACGCTAAATCCACTTGTGCATCTAACCCCAACTGGCTACTCCGTCAGAAGACAATGTTGAAGATACCTCCACTTCAAAACCTAAAATGCCTCCCTTTTCTATAGCTACGCTCCGCCGTTTTCCATGGCAATGTTCTGGCATCAGTGAGTAAATCGTGGCTGTTATTGCGTTAGATATGGGTTCCATTCACATATGGTAACTAAGGCTGGGATATTCTTAACCAAGCATATGTAAGAGATGCCTACTAAAGTTGAAATCCGTGCTGTGCTAGAAGAATCTCACACTTGAACTAGGTCTGATATCTAAAGATCCTGTGAAGATGAGGAATGGTCGGCTACATCACCCACAGGCTCTTCTTAGTCATCAATACTCAACTTCCCAAAGCAGCTATGAATTCTTAACCAGTGAGCAACAGGCAACGGTAAACATGGGGCTGTCTGCATTATTTCACAATCTGCCCCACAAAATGTAGAGTAGTAGCTAAGAATGCAAGTTTTGAAAATGAAAATAAAATCAGTGAGAGGAGTGAGAGAGAACATAGAATTTAGGTTTCATTCTTTGTCACTAATCTTCAATAAACAACTTAATTTCTCTGAGATTTACTTTCCTCTTCTTTAAGAAATCATAAATTAATATAGGTGATTTAAGCAAAGTAAAATACTTTGAACACAGTAAACAATAAATACTAGCACTCAAGGAGATAAGATTTGTCTTATCAGTTCTTACTGATCTTACCATGCTAATTGATGATGATAACTAGAAAACATGTACCCAACCTAGGTAAACATGCAAGAAAATCCATTTATGACTGCTTTGGTTGACAAAAAGAGTGAGTGTGACTGAAATCAAAATAGTAATGAGTGCAACCATACAATAAAGAGAAAACAGCATCTGAAGGTCTGGGAATTTCGAAACATGTTCCAAACTGTCTTTGCGAATCTCTAGAGCCCAGCTGAGTACCAATCACGTGCTACCTCTACTGTGTTCATTAGCAATGTGACTCTGAAAAACTACAGTGTGGATGGGAGTAGCTGATTAGCTCCTAACCCTAGCTGAGGAGCCCTGAACAGATGTTAGCCTCAGGGAAGGAAGAGACCATTTTCTTTAAGAATGTGGCCTTAAAGAAACTATATTATGACCAGTTCCCATGAGTATATTGTCAACACAAATTGGACTCAGTAGGTTATTCTTTTAAAGATTTAGTGTGTGTGTGTGTGTGTGTGTGTGTGTGTGTGTGTGTGTGTGTAGTGTTCTGCCCGTATGTATCCCTGCAGGCCAAAAGAGGGCACCAGATCTCATTCCAGATGGCCGTGAGCCACCATGTGGTTGCTGGGAATTGAACTCAGGTCCTCTGGAAGAGCAACCAGTGCTCTTAAACTCTAAGTCATCTCTCCAGCCCTTGGTGGGTTATTTTAAAAAAGAGGATGGGAGATGGGAGTGGGCAGGAAGTGGAGGGTGGTTTGGGAAGAGTCCTGGGGAGAAAGAAAGGTAAGGTATTCAAAATACATTGTCTGCATCTATAAAATTCTCAAAGAGTTAATATTAGACTTTGAAAAAAAATAAAAGAAATGTGTCTCTTCGGGGAACAAAGAAGTTACACATACAGACCTGGGAGTCACTGCAAACAGTTACATGTCAGTCAGAGGACGGACGACATTTGTCAGGGAGATAATAGGCAAACATATGGATAGTCAGCAAAGGAAGCCAGAAAGGATGCATACGTGCACATAGTAGCAAAATCTGACTCTCTAGAGGCAAAGCCCACAACACTGCTGCAAACTCAAGGTCAGCCTGGTGCACAGAGAGAATTGGGGCGGCCCCAGCCACAGGTTGACTCTGCCAAATGAATGAATGAACAGGAAGAAGGCTGCCAACAAACGTCAAGAACAACCTCAAGAAGGAAAAGTAAAAAAGATGTAAAATTCTACCAGCGTGACATAAATCTGAGAATGAAAAGTGGCAGGTACACCAATTATAGTGTAAAATCAAATGAGAAAACTTTCAGAGAGGTTGATGATGGGAGAAAAAGAAGACCACAAAAGTACAGATTGAGATATGACTTTGAGAAACACAATATAAAGGAAGGTATGGGTCTATCTGNGCATACATACGTAGGGCTGGGGAGTTGGCTCACTGAGAAACACAGTATAAAGGAAGGTATGGGTCTATCTGCATCCCTAACCAAGGCATACATACATAGGGGCTGGGGAGTTGGCTCACTGAGAAACACGGTATAAAGGAAGGTATGAGTCTATCTGCATCCCTAACCAAGGCATACATACGTAGGGCTGGGGAGTTGGCTCACTGAGAAACATGGTATAAAGGAAGGTATGAGTCTATTTGCATCCCTAACCAAGGCATACATACCTAGGGGCTGGGGAGTTGGCTCACTGAGAAAAATGCTGAGCCAGCACGAAGGCGTGAAACAGAATTTTTAATATCCTGATTTGCTGTAGTCACATTGGTGGGAGGGCAAGGAAAGGCTGAACTAGTTGCTTGTTTCTAACACATTAGGGTGAGATGTTTTATGTCAACTGAATAACGTACCCATAGCAACAGCAGCAAAACTTTTAAAATATTTACAAGAATAAAATGAGAACTTTTTTTGAAATGTAGTTATGCAATTCCTGTTTTGTTCTTTAATTCACATTCTTGAAGACAAGATTTTTCTTAAAGAGAGACAAGACTACATTTTAATTAACACATACCCTTAAAGGTATTTTATAATTAATTTGAGCAATAGAGTTGCTTCCTCCTCTGTGGTTTAAATAAAGGGGATTTTTTTCCCTCCCTAATTATCCAGATAATGGGTTCCAGCCTTCCTTTGATGTACCACAAGGGCTCACCTGTTTCACTACAACCTGCTATTTATTATCAAACAATTATAGTTCCTCAAATCCTGAATTTCCAAAGGTGTCATTTATCCAAATCACATGTGTGCCCCCTTTGCACTCATTCTGAGAAAGAAATTTCCTTGATCAAAAATTTAACCTTGATTACCCCCTGGAGTATTGGCTCCTTTATTCCCAACTACAAATTAGAATCCAGAAGGCTTCTAATGCATGTGCCATCAATGCATCACCTTTAAAATGTATTTAAAACATTATGACAGGGCAAAAGGAGAAGATATTATGGAAATGAAGCATTTAAGGTATGGAAGAGCCAGAATTTTTAAAATTAAGATTTGAAATTATTCTATATCTTTTTACTATTTTGGTTGAAAGTCTTTGCACTCTCTTCCCTTTAGAATCAAAAATAATTTTATATGCTCTCAGAATCAATCTCTTGGGAGCCTCTCCATGAATCCCAGAAGCGTCTTGTTGGAGGAGGCGCTTGTTTCATTCCCAGCTGCTCAGCAGCTCTGAAATAATCACACAGAAACTGTATTAATTAAATCACTGCTTGGCCCATTAGCTCTAGATTCTTATTGGCTAACTCTTACATATTAATTTATATTTATCTTACCTCCATTAATCTATGTATCTCCAGGAGGCAGTGGCTTCCCGACTAAAGTTCCGTCCGTAGTCTGTCTCAGGCAGGAGGGGGCTACATGCCTTCTCCCTGACTCTGCCTTCTTTCTCCCAGCATTCAGTTTAGTTTTCCCTGTCTATCTCTAGTCTACCCAATCATGGGCTCAAGAGAGTTTCTTTATTCATTAGTGGTAATCACAGCATACAGAGGAAAATCCCACATCAGGGTCTAACACTTCACTCTCATTTGTTGAAAGTCATTCATGAGATTACAGTTCTCAAAGTACTCAAGCTGTATTTAACACAAAATTAGAAAACTTTCTTCCCCAGAATAATATGATCAAAAAATTAATTTCAATCAAAACAATGGCTTCCAGGAAGCTGGACAAAGTGGAATACAGAAATCGATGAAGACATGGGTTGTATGCCTGCACATCATAAAGGACCAGGATGAGGCTGAGGATAAGTAGGAGTGGACACAACTGTTGGAGAATTGGTGTCGTAAGAGTACAGTGACCCTGCACAAGGGAATAGGCTCTAGGGTGGCACTGTGGGCTGGAAGACTTGAAAAGAGAAAGTTTCTGAGAGAGTGCAGAAGGGCCCTAGGTTTGCCAACATGAAAGGGATTCGGCGTGTCTAGTGGTGAATGTACAAGTAAGCCTGGAAGGCCCTAATAATAGAAAGATGTCCCAGGAAACCGGAGCAACTTCATCAGAGCCCTCAGGAACAAAAGCTTCATGAGAGTTTGGGGTAAATAAGCATCAGAGTGGACCTGGAAGGATCATACAAAACAGTAACAACAACAGAACAACCTCTTGGGCTTTCAGAGTGTGTAGAAGGGAAAAAACTAGTGATTAAGAAAAAGGAGGCACACTGTGATTTTCTACAAAAATCATCCCATGAGGCAGGGCAATAATGTAAGCACAAGCAAGCATATGCAAACTCACAAGCATATGCAAAATTGACCAGATGTGCACTCCTAGCCAATCACAACAAGAAAGCAGTGACCACCACTTTTAAAAAGACCAACCAAAAATAAAAAAGAAAAGAAAAAAAAGGCAGAGCTGGAGAGATGACTCAGCAGTTGAAAGAACATACTGTTCTTGCAGAGGACCAGAGCTCAAGCTTCAGAATACTCTTTGGGCAAACCCCGGGCCTTTGACCTCAGAGGATACTGGCACTCATGTATTCACGTGCACATACCCACACACAAAGCACACACATATACATAATTAAAAACAACAATAACATAAATCTTTTATTTAGACGAGGAGGAGGCAGGCTGTCTGAAGAGAATCAATGGTCCTAGATCCAAGTAAGAGCTGTCCACACGAATGACGGTGAAACCTCCTAGAACCTGCTGATGTGAAAATGGAGTTTGGAAGATAAAGATTCCAGTGTGTGGAATTTGGCCATTGTTGTTGTCATGCTGGTAATCATAGGTAGCTTTTTAAGCAACAGGAAAAGAATAAGAAGGAAGAGGAGAAAAGGAGAAGGCAAAGAAAAAGAAGGAATAGAAGGAGGAGGAGGAGGAAGAAGAGGAGAAGGAAAAAAGAAAAAGGAAGAAAAAAGAAGAGAGAAAGCTAAAGAACAGCATCAGGATGCTCAGAAGTTGAGTGTGGCTACTTCCTCCCTTTTCCAGAGCTACTTCCTCCCTTTTCCAGAGCTACTTCC
>JAQHUG010000132.1:2344945-2357993 GCA_028555095.1 Dicrostonyx torquatus
AATCAAACTGGTGTAAGATTGTTTTGCGTCTTTAAAGATCTAACCACATATGATCCAGTCTTACAATTCTATAGCAACTGAGATAGGCCCCAAATGGAATAGCTTAGGATTCTGTAAAAGGCCCATCAGAGTCAGCAAAGTGCCCCTTGACTGGAAGATCACTGACAACAAAGATGACTTCTGTCAGTAAAGACCAGAAAGGATCTGGTGCCATGCTACAGGTGTCTGTCTGGCATTGGTTCTGTCCACACAGGAGGCCCTGGGCTGGATGTTAGCTCAGTATGTCCCTGAAGCTTCAAGGTGTATTCTGGGGTCCCAAGAACAGAGGTGATGTCTTTTTGTCCAACCATGCTTCCCTCAGACCCCTCAATGCAGAATCAGCTAGGTGTGCCCAAGACTGATTTGGGGAGTCATATAAAGTTTAGAATGGCAAAACTGGTAACATTTGTTTGACCTACTATTTCAGATTCCTCCAACAATTCATCACATTTACGTTATTATTTTAAATAACATTTAAATGTACTAAGACTCAGAGTCAAGCTGCTGAAGTATCTTTTGAAATTATTTATTTGCCTAATCTTGGTTGAAAATTACAGAATTAACCGTTTTCTGCCACCACCTACCACCTCAGTGCTGCTGAAAAAAATACATTACTGACAATGAATCATCTTTCTTTTTAAACTTCAAGTATTTTATGCTAATATCACAATATAAGCCAAAATCAGTAGCACATGGAGACTCTCACACATTACCAAGTTTGGCTGCCAGCTTGAGATGCAGCATTGGCACCCTTTGGCCACAGCTTTTGTGTGCCCACCCTGAGGGTACTTTCCAGAAGAGTTCCCCTCAATAGTTCTGGTCTCTTAGTAATCGCAACAGATTCATCATTCCCAGCTAACCACAACCAGTCATCCCAGCAACGTTTTCATTTCTATAGATTTCTTTTTCATTTATTTTATTCAGCTTGGAAAATGAGTATAAACCCCAGGGTGTTTGTTGAGGAGGAGGCTGGGAACTAATGGAAATGGGTGAGAAGAGGCAGGGTGCAAACATCACAGTGTCTGCTTCAGGTCCCTGCCCTCGAAGGAGAGGGTGGGTTCAGCTGAAAGCACAGGTCCGGAGGAACACCATGGTGAGGAGGCCTAGGATGTAACCCACCATCAGCTTCTGTCCCAGCGACACATACAAGATTGGGGGCAGCTGGCTGCCAAGTTCGTCTTTCAGTGGCAGTAGCAAGAAGGCCACAAAGATGATACCTACCAGCAAAGAGCACCAAGGGGCTGGTGTCCAGCTACCGGGGGCATTCTTCTACGGGTGTCTGCCTGGCATTGGTCCTGTCCTCACAGGAGGCCCTGGGCTGGGTGTTGGCTCAGAATGTGCCTGAAGCTCCAGGGTGTATGATGGGGCCCCAAGAACAGAGGTGATGCCTTTTTGTCCAACCACGCATCTCTCAGCCCCCTCCTCGGATAGCTCAATGCAAAATCAGTCCTGGACATCATAGAGGCTGGGGATCAGACCATGTGCCTTATCACAATGTCAATGCAAGACGAAGGCCTCATGGACTCTTCTGACCTGAATATCGCATAGTTAACAGGTGTTGTACAGAACGTGGAAATAAAGTACAGTCGATTGCAGAGGGTCGGCAGCTGCTGGGGTCTACTCCTTTGCTCTGCCCCAATATTAGGTTTGGGGAAAAGATGGGTTCTGTCGGAGGAGAGTAGTCCTGGGTCCCGCCTAGGGTCTCTGGACCCACCAACTCCCTGTCCTGGGGTGCCCCGCAGTTTATGCAGGCTCTGGGAAGTCAGACATCTGAGGGCAGAGATCAGGGGGCAAGAGGGCTTGTAGTATAGGACTTGTGGTCAGTTTTCTCCAATCAACTTGTGGTTGGGATAAGAGCGCCATCTTCCCAAGAGTTCCACTTCTAGAGATGCTTAATCCAAAGAGGCCTGTGGATGGTGGCCCTGATAGAATCTTCGCTTCCCTCTGAGACTTCACGGACCAGGCCACCCTAGTTTGCACTTCTCTTAACATTTGTACTTTCTAAGCTCCCATAAGAGTCCATGAAGTTCTGAGGACTGGAAGGCTTTATCTATCCAAAATTGTCACAATCTTCACAGAAAGAAATATGATCATGTTTTTTTGCTTTTTTGTTTTTACAATACCCCATGTTCCTGTTTGCATTTTCTGTTCTAGTTGGGTTTTTGTTGCTGTGATTAACGTCATGATCCCAAGCAACTTTAGAAAGAACAGGTAAATTTAATCTTACACTTTACATCATGGAGGAAAAAAAGTGCAGAGACCTGGAGGCATAAACAAAACACAGACCACAGAAAAGCATTCCTTACTGACTTGCTAAATTACCTTTCATTTACAGCCCAAGACCACTTTCCCAGAGTTAGTACCACCCACAGTTCAGTAAGTGCTCTCATATTAATCGTTAAGCAAGAAGATGCCCCCCACACATTCTCAGAGCTAATTTGATGGATGCAATTTGGTTGAGGATACTTCCTCCCAGATGACTCAAGTTTGTGTCAAGTTGACAAAAACAAAAAACGAAGACACCAGGTAACCAAAATAACTCAGACTGTGGATCACAAAGGAAAAAAATAAAGAAAACTGAACAGAGTCTAATGTTCTATTCAGAACCATCAAGAATGATTCATCATAGAAGTTATAAGAAATATATAGTAAAAGAAAGATACTTTAATAAGACATGGCCAAAATTTTCTTGAATTTAGTAATGGACATTAACCTTCTTACAGATTGAATTGGGCTGCCCATTTATATTTTATAGCCTTAACACAAATGTGATTGTTTTGTGAAGGGTGTTTAAAAAGATAAAGTCAAGAAAAATAATAAGGAACTTGGATCCCAAAGGTTTGGTACATTTGTAATAGACACTAGATTCTTCTCTTTCTCTCTTCCTCTCCCTTTCTTATTCCTTATTTTCTTCTTCCTCTCTTCTCCCTTTTCCCATATCTTTTTTCTTTGTCTCTGAGAAAAGCCAGGAGAATGCATAATGAAAAAGTTGACTTTGGTAAGCCAAGAAGAGAGGCCTCACTAAAAAACCAAGCCTTCTGACACCTTTCTTCATTACAGATAGCCTCTATATGTAAGATAATTGAACAAACATGTTACTTTATGCAGAGAAAGCCTCCCGGCTAAAGTAACACTTGTGCAAGGGCTTGAACAAAATGAAGAAGCCAAACATGGTGGTGCCTAGGGGGAAAAACACATGATAAGATGGGGATGCTTGGGATACTCATTGAGATGTCAAGAAACCCAGTGCAATAAGATGAGGATGAATGAGAATGGAATTAGGAGCAATGTAACAATGAAGACCAATCATTTTGATCTTTGAACTAGGACTTTGGTTTTTATTTTTAGGAGTTACAAAAAGCCATGACACAGCTTAGAGCTGGTTTGATATCACCTGAAAGCTATCATGGAAGGATCAGAATGTCTACTTTACCATCATACTCTATTCCGTTTATAGGCAATGTACCAACCGAGACCGCCAGTTTTATAATGCCAGATATATCTGCTATGCCATGCAACTCATCCATTAAATAGATTGGTAGTTTGCGTATAAAATCTCAATTCCTTCACATATCATCCTCATCTGTAAATAAGAAACTGTTTAATGAGAAATTAAGTTCTCTCCTTTGGTCTTGCATGCTAGGATTCCAAAAACTTAAGTAGATTTTACTATTATATTTGCTCTTCAATTAAAGTAACAATTTTCAATCAGGGCTGATTTTGCCCATTAGGCTCTATTAGATAATCTCTGGAGACAATTTTTGACATTATAAGTGGAGAGAAAATTTATAACAATTTATAACTCTTGGCATCTTCTGGGTAGAGGCCAGGAATGCTGTTAACTGTCTAAAAACCTTCAACAAACAATTATCTGCTAACAACACTTTTGACGAGAAACCCTGAACCAGAGAACAAAAGATATGCACATTTGCATGCGTACTCTTAATTTCATTGCTTTTCTGATTTTAGACTTCATAGGGTTCCAGGTGTACTGATAATTATTATATGACACTATCGATTCTGAAGAATGTTGTGCCTTGATGACTTTTTGGTAAGAGTATAAAAATTAAAATTATAAAAATCTTATTGCCACTGGGTAGTGCAGGCACACTTGGGAGGCAGAGGCAGATGGATCTCTGTGAGTTCAAGACCAGCCTGGTCTACAGAGGGAGTTCCAGGATAATCAGGGCTACACAGTGAAACCCTGTCTTGAAAAACCAAACCAAACCAAACAAACAAACAAACAAAATCTTATTGCTAAGAAGAGTTCGGAGACACAACTAAACCTTTCTGGAAACAGCCTCATTGATAATCATTTTGGTTAGGTTTAGTCCTAGGTATTTTGGAGTGTTGAGACTCTTATTGTAGCATTGGCTGGGAACTCATTATGTAGAATAGGCTAGCCATGAGCTCATAGAGTTCTGCCTACATCTGCCTTTCTCTCTGTTTTCTGCCTGAAAGAGTTTTTTGGCAAAAGGATAACCTGCTGAGCCAAGAAATTCCACAAAATCACACCACACAATAAATCTTACAGAAGAGATTTACTGAGGGATAGGAGAAAGGGTCTCTATGAGTAGGGATTGAAAAAAGAAAGAAACCAGGCCATGAGGATTTGGGCTTTATAGGTGGTATGAAATATGTGAATAGGGACAATACAAGACCATAGTGAGTATGGAAACATGTCACATTGGCTGTTAATGATGAGGGGCCACTGACACTGAGTTGCTGAAGGCAGGGTGGGGATGGGGAAGCATCTGGCTCTGGAACAGGGGTGGTTCTCAGTTTACCAAACCTGACTGCTAGGATTCAATGTGTGTCCCACCATGCCTGGCACTCCTAGTGTTCCATTGGAACCTCCAACTTACCCCTGCACAAGCCCCATTCCTCCCCTACTCATTTCTCTCTCCAAACTCTCCAAACATGCCTTTAATCCCAGCACTCCAGAAGCAGAGGCAGGTGGATCTCTGTTTTTTTTTTTAAAGTAGGCTTTTGAATTCAAGCATTTTAACTATTTCAGTATGTTTGAATTCAGTAACTGAGGAGTTATGGTTATGGTTAGGAAGACTCATATCACCTTGATTTTCACTTATTTTCATGTTTCTGTGTTATAATTTGTGCATATATTGGGCTCTGCATTTATTTGGAGGTCTCCTTGATGAGCAGCCTATTTTTGAAGACCCAAATCTCCAGAAGCTTTCAGAGAGGAAAAAAGAAGCAACAGCACACCAGAACAGACTAAAACAAACCAGACCAGAGAGAAAGAAAATTAAAATTAGTAAAAACTACTGATTACCAAAACACAGCAGGAAGAGGGAGAGAAAACCCAGGAGAAGGAAAAAGAAAAGTTGATTGTACAGTAAAAAAAAATGCACAAAAATTAAACATTTATAAAACAGAAAAAAATACTATAAACACAAAACTTTAAGAGAAAGTAAAAGCAATGCTAAATTCATGGCAAAAAGATAAAAGCAAGCCCAGGAGCATAAGAAATAAAAATAAGGAGTGGAGCAGCTCTTTCCTTTGCGTTTGCCAGGTGGAGCAGATGACAGTAAAAGATGGGGGTCTCTTCCCTTCTTCCCTAGGATAGAGCTCAGCCCAGAACAGACAGGGCTGCCCCAGTCCTGAAACTTTCCTTTTCTGCATTCAGACCTTCGCTTTGCATCCCCTGGGCTGGGCAGTTTCTCACTTGCTCCAGAGAAATCTTTGAGTGGCTCACGTCCAGGACAAGGGAAGTATCTCAAGTGCCCTGGAGACTGGAAAAAGCGAAGAGTGCTGAACTCCAACCTGGAAAATTACTTTGCTTTTATTTCCTACTCTTCTTTAAATGGCCTAGAATAGGGTTGAGGTGTGCGAGCTAAGTACCTGGACTAGTTTCAGAGTCCTTAGTCCTGCTGGCGGTTAAACCATGAGGCAGAGGGGCGTTTCAGGCCTGAAGTCCATGACTGTAGATTCTAAGCTCTTGGTCTCTGCATTATCCTCAGGTGGACAGAGTTTGCTTCTTACTACAGAGGGCCAGGCACCACCCATGTTTCCCTCCCTAAAGTCTTGCTGCCTGAACTCAGCATGTCCACCTCCCACTCAGAGACTGTGGTTGTCACCAGGCTCTCTGACTTTAACTGTTTCATATTGTCAGGCTCACAACGTAGTTCAGTCTCAAACAAGACACCTCCTTTCATGTTAGTGTCTATGCAAAGGCTGTTGAGATAAGGGTGTGATAAAATGTGCTTTGCCTCCAAAGTTGACCAGTTATACCAAATTTTCCAGATGGGTTTGATGCTTACGGGAATTGCAAGCATATCCTCGTATCTTTTGGTTAGGGACACACCCCCGACATTTGGTAAAGATTGATGTATTTCTTTCCTTGCTGGGAAGCCAGAGCTGGGTCGCATGCTGTTTACCCCTCTTCAATGCATATAATTTGATTTCTCTGCTTTTCAGCCACTTTATCATCTTTTTTTAAAAAAAAAATTGATATTCTTCCAATCTCTCTATCTTGGATCACATCAACCCCTTTCTGTCCTGAGCCTTTTTCATGCACACAGAGGCAGCTTTTAATCTATCATTTCACCTTCAATGGCTTTTTGTATAAGTTTTTGTCAGCTCTTTCATTTGTCTTCTTTAGATGTAAAAATTTCTCTTTCTCTTTAAAAAAGTTTTACAAATTACATTTTTATTTATTTATTTTGCCCACACCCACATATGCTACAGTGTGCAAGTGAAGGTCAAAGGACAATTTGTTGGCGTCAGTTCTCTCCTTCTACACTTGGGTCCAGGGGATAAAACCTAGGTGTGCTGGCCAATTATATGTCAACTTGACATAAGTTATAGTCACTGGAAAGGAAAGAACCTCCACTGAAAAATGCCTTCAAAAGATCAGGTTGCAAGGCATTTTCTTAATTAGTGGTTGATGGGGAAGGGCAGCCCATTGTGGGTGGTGTCATCCCTGGACTGGTGATTCTGGGTTCTATGAGAAAGCAGGCTGAACAGCCATGAGGAGCAAGCCAGTAAGCAGCACCCTTCCATGGGTTTCTGCCCTTTTTGAGTTACTGTCCTGACTTCCTGTCCACTGAAGGACTATGATGTAGAAGTGTAAGCCAAATAAATCCTTCCCTCCCAACTTGTTTCATCAAAGCAATCGAAGTCCTAAATAAGACTAGTGGTCAGGATGGCAGCAGGTGGCTCTCCATTCTAAATATTATCCTTCTGGCCCAGGCTTACTTCTCTACCTGACCACCAAGTGCTGAAGTTCCGGTCCTAGCTTTCTTCTTTGTTACTTATCAGACATTCTTTAGGCTCTCTAATTCCATGGTTTCAATTATAATTCACATACTGCTTAACACTCCTTACCTCTAATCTAGACTTCTTCCCTGGATCCATCCTGCCCTATGCCTGACATTCTCAATCTCACTGCCAACCTGACTTAAACTAAGACCAGATCCCATATTCTAAGGTTCTGTCCCTGACTCTAACATCCTTGTTATCCTGCAGTGTATTTCACTCTTCAAATCATCCTGACTTATGCCTCCAAGTCTGCTTCAAAGTCAGAACAGTCTTCTCTCTTCCAAGTTCTCCCGATATGTGTGTTTACAGTCAACAAATTTATATTTTTAATATTTTAATTAATACTGTCTCTGAATTTTCCCTTTACTATGCTGCCCTAAGTAAAACATTCTTTCCCCAGAAAACCCTGTAGGCGGAGTCTGCTTGTTCATTTCCCGGCCGCCCAGACCTGAAATAATCACACAGAAAATATATTAATTGCAATACTGTTTGACCAATAGCTTAAGCATATTTCTAGCTCACTCTTACATCTTAAATTAACCCATTTCTATTATTTTGTATTTTACTATGAGGTTTGTGGCTTACTGGCAAGGTTCCAGCTGGTGGTTCACGTCTTTCTGACGTCTTCCTGACTCTGTCTACTCTCTCTATACATCTCTGCTTGGATTTCCCTCCTGGATTTACTCTACCAAGCCATTGGCTGAAAGCCAGCTTTTTTAACCAATGGCAATAAAGCATACTCACAGCATACAGAGGGGAATCCCACACTAAGACTCTTGTTTTCTTACAATCTTCTGGAATAATACCTATCTATCTTCCATGTTATTAAACTTGACTCTCACTACAAAACCATATCCATTTCTTTAAAATGGCTTTTCAATAAACCTTTTAGTTGGCAATTTTTGTATGTTTACTGTGTATATGTTGTATTAAAATATGTATGGATTGTAGAATGGCTAGTTGAACTACTTAGCACATTTATTACTGCAATACTTTCAGCATTTTTACTTTAAAAATATATTCCTTTAGAAATATAAAAAGCGTAAAATTGACTGTTATTAGCTAACTTTATCATTTTGGATGAAAATCTATTAAACATATTCTTCCTGTTTAACTGAAATTTTAGCATGCTATAGCATCATAATTTTTGGCAGGAAAAAGATTCCTGGGGCAGATATCACTAATTTTATTATTCATGATGCAATTAGCATCTGAACTTGAGAGTGTCATCATTTCCATTTTCCCTGCCTCAGATTCCATGGAAGTACTGGAGATACAAGCCAAAGCAAATGTTGCATCCATAATGGGGTTTGTCAGAACTGAGGTGCCAAACATAATAGGAAGCACGTCTGTAACTTCACAGCCTTTACCCCAGAGGAAGGCATTTCTGTCATTGTATCACCAAGAAACCTAGCAGTCCTCTACACTAGAGTGAAACATGATATTTGTCTTCTGAAGTTATTGACTACACAGTGAGAAGAGGAGGAGGAGGAAGAGGAGGAGAAGGAGGAGAAAAGAAAGAGTAAAACAAACAAAACCAATCCGCAGTTGTCCTATTACATGCCGAGATGCCCGAGACACATAAAGAATTGTCTCCCAGGACATGCCCCCTCAGCTCCAGTGAGCTTTTCTTAGCCTATGATTTTGTGTGTGTAGTGTATCTCTGTGTACATGTTTGGCAGCTAGTTTTAATTCTCGACTTGAAATAACCTAGAATTGTGTGGGAAGAAAGCGTCAATGAATGACAGTCTATACCAGCTTGGTCTGGGGACATGTCTGTGTTTGGGAATTGTCTTGATCCATAAGAAGAATCTCCCTAAAGGTAGGTGAAGCCACTGGTGGCAGCCCACATGAAAACACACGGAAGACATTTTGCTTTTTTGTTCACTTGGCCTTTGCCATCACAGTTGCTTCTCCCTGCTCTTCACCATGGGTATGATGCATGTAGCTGTCTCTAGCTCTCTGTCTTTATCTCTACCTCCATGCCTCCTCACAGTAACAGAATGCAACTTGATATTTTGAACTAAAATAAATTTTTCTCCCTCAGTTACTGTTGGTCAGGTTATCTTATCACAGTAACAGAAGTAAACCTAAAACACTGCAGTTTGGGGCATGATCTCATGTGTAGAGGTCAAAGGTCAATGTTGGTTGTCTTCCTCTGTAACTCTCACTTTATTGAGACAGGGTCTGTCACTGAACCCATGACTTACTGATTTAACAAGACTAGCCAGCCAATGAGCTCCAACGATCCATAGGCCTCTGCTCCCTCAGAACTAGAATTCCTGAAAAATTCTGCTACACATGGCTTTGCACATGGATGCTAGGGATCTGAACCTGGCTCCTTGTGCTTGTATAACAAGCATTTTACTGAGTAAGCCATCTCCCCAGACCCTAAGCCTACTTCTTAACTTTTTCTACATGGACCTTGTCATTAGCATAGCAGTATCTCCAAAATCCTGACTGTAAACATTCCAACTTTGAATGCCCCCCCTTCACAGAATACCTTTTAGAATTACACTCTAATAATTCTTCAGTCTCATGTGTCCCAATACATGAAAGTGTATTTCTCAACATCTACCTACTCAACTTACTTTCCACCTTTACATGGCAGTAGAATCTAAGGTCCATCCTCATAATCAATTCTCCACCCTTACCTCCTTCTACTGCTGTCCTAAACCTTCACAATCTTGTTGAAACACAATCATCTCCCAATCACACACATTTGATTAATTGCTTCATTTATTACTCTCTGAGATTACCATTTCACTACTTGAGATTTCCTCACAAGCTCTTACCTGCCTTTCACTCAACACTTGTCCTCATTTATCAATGTCATCCTTTTTACTATTCATCATTCAGACAGAAGCAATTGGCATTGCCTCTTATTCTCTCTTGTAGATCATTGCATCTTTCCTGACATGTATTCACCTTCTTTGATTTTTTTCTCCTCTTTTAATGAGGAAAACCACTTATAAAGTCTTGTTTCATTTAGACACAAATAATCACATTGTATTGTAAATCATATTGTAAATTCCACTTATTTGGAACACCCAAATAAGTGCATCCTAGTTAGAAAACAGTTTGGTGGATATGGGGAAGTGGAGGTAAAGAGAAGAGCAGAATATAAAATGACTGCTTAATAGGTACCTGGTTTCTTTTTGGCCTGTCTCCCTGAATAACAGAGTATTTCTAGAGGTTACAGGTTTATTTGGGAGCAAACAAGAGGATTATAACCTGGGACACACACGCTGTAGGGGACTAAGAGTCAATACAGGGAGACCGAGGTAAGAATAAATTTGGAAAGACAGAAGAGAAATACATATTGTTTGTCCTGAAACAGTTCATTAACAGAGACAGCATATTAGGCAAGGGATCTGGTGTATTAGGCTAGCTGTCCTTGACTCCAACAAGAAACCTCAGAATGGAAAGTTTTGGGGAAAAGTTGTTACAAGCCTATGAACTAAAGAGTCCTTCAGGGAGTGGTGTAGGAGGATCCTTCTGAATTTCTGTTGCTTTCATTGGTTAAAAAAAGAGACTGCCTTGGCCTTTTGATAGGTCAGCCCTTAGGTAGGGGGAGTAGACAGAATGGAATTCTGGAAGAGAGAAGGCAGAGTCAGAAAGAGCTGCCACCATGAAATCACCAGAGTCAGACATGCTGAATCTTTCCCAGTAAGCCATGATCTCGTGATAAACACAGATTAATAGAAATGGGTTAGTTTAAGATGTGAGAATTGGCCAAGAAGAGGCTAGATATAATGGGCCAGGCAGTGTATTAAATGAATACAGTTTCTGTGTAATTGTTTCGGGGGTTAAGATAACCAGGCTCTGGGAATGCAGCCCCGCTTCTCATACTAAAAGGGAGTTTCTGTAACAGCTTCCTGTCATCTGCATGTGTGTATGGGTTCCTTCATTCCCAACTGATGATTTTATTTTTCTATTTGATTAGTGTTTGAAACAAGTGACTCATCTGAATTTGATAACATACAGAGGGCTGAAGAAAATACGAGGATTCTAGATAGAGATGTTGGCTACATAACGTAAATGTGCTAAATAGCACTAATTGTTCACTTTAAAATGGTTGTCTCTTGTTATACAAATTTCACCTCAATATAATGAAAAATAGCCATTTTCCCCACACTTAAACATTCTTGTCCCCTTCTTTCTGAATCATAATGGATAGTATAAAATCTTACATCATTGTTTTCTTATTTTTTTTAGATGAGGCCCATGAACTCATAATCATTCTTTAATGTCTTAGGTGATAATATCAATAATGCAAAAACCCTCCTCTAATTCATTCAGTATAATATATTAAAAATTTCTGGATAATTTAATTTAGATACTAAGCTTTATTTCCACTCCACTCTAGACCAAGTGAGTCAGAAGCTGGAAACAGACTGCACTGTGTAGACAGATAGGTAGGAAAGAAGGCAGATAAACAGACTATATCCACACATATAGGAAATTTTATATATCACTGCAGAGAGAAGGCTTTTTGCTCGAAGCACTAGTATTTGAGTACATACAAAAGTATTTAGGAGACAGTTTGACATGTCCATTCAGCAAAGCAATGGAGGTAGGCTTCCCCTAGTTCACATCACTTCTTCAGCCACAGGCCTTTGAACAGGTTTGTAGTAACAGGCACGAACATCTGCCTACCGCTAGAGTGGGCCTCAGGCCCAATAAAAATCGATTGGTTGTTGAGATGGTTTGCATGAGAAGTGTTCTCCATCGTCTCAGGCTTTTGAACACTTGTTCCTCATTTGTTGTTTGGGTACATTTAGGTGATGTAGTCTTGTCGGAGGAAGTATGCCACTAGGGGCAGGATTTGAGAATATAAAAGCTTCCCCCACTTTTAGTTTTGTTCCTTTTTCACGCTTGTATAGTTTCTCAGTCACCTGCTGCTTGCTGTCCTGGCTCTCCTCTGTCATCATGGGCTCTTATCTCTCTAGAACCATATGTCCAAATAATCTCTTTGTTATATAAGTTGCCTGGCTCAGGGAGTTTTATCACAGCAACAGAAAACAAGTGCACTTGTCCAACAAGCAATCATGTTACTATGTTACCAGTGAGCACTTGGCAAGTCTGCACTGTAGGGTGCCAGTTTTCAAGCTTGAGACAATGGTTTCTGACTTTTCTCCTCCAGTTCCCTGCTGGTAGGAAGGAAATTGGAGTCCAGTTACAGCATGTTTTTGTGGTATTCTGTAACCAAAGTGCATCTTCAACAGTAGGGTCGAACCATGTAATTCTGATGGGCATCCAGTGGTCATGGCTATAACCTGTAGAATTTTGGGATCCCACAAAACCTTCCTGGTCATTGACTTCTAGGGTGGTGTCCCACATCTGGCACTGGGATTTTTAATTAACCAATTGCTTCTAGGATTGACATTATCAATTCATGCATGCTACCTCCATTCAAAGTCTTTAAAATTATGTGTTAAAAATTAACTTAAAACACAATGAGTTGGGAGGAGAAGTCGGCCCTGTGGAGTGCGGCAGGCCCTTGGAGAGGGCTTCCGATCTAGCCACCCCCACCGGAGGAGAAGTCTGCTGCCCTGGTGAGTGCGGCAGGCCCTTGGAGAGGGCTTCCGATCTAGCCACCCCTACCGGAGGAGAAGTCGGCCCTTTTGACTGAGGTAAGCCCTTGGAGAGGGCTTCCCATCTAGCCACCCACACTGGAGGAGAAGTCTGCCCTGTGGAGTGCGGCAGGCCCTTGGAGAGGGCTTCC
>JAQHUG010000132.1:2418120-2465849 GCA_028555095.1 Dicrostonyx torquatus
GATTTCCTCAAGTGCCAAGTTTCTTGCTAGCCCTATAATGGCTCCCTCAATCGAGATATCTCTTTCCTTGTTTTCCCTCTTTGTCCTTACCCCACCTCAGCTATCCTGTTCCCTTATGTTCTCCTCCCTCCTTACCTTCTCCTTTCCCTCTTCCCTTCTGCTGCCCCCCCCATGCTCCCAATTTTCTCCGGAGTTCTTGTCTATTTCCCCTTCCCAGGGGATCCATATATGTCTCTTTTAGGGTTCTTGTTACCTAACTTCTCTGGGGTTGTGGGCAGTAGGTTGGTTATCCATTGATTTTTATGTCTAATATCCACTTATGAGTGAGTACATACCGTGTTTGTCTTTCTTTGTCTGGGTTACCTCACTTAGGATTTTTTTTTCTAGTTCTATTTGTTTATTTGCCTGCAAATTCCATTGTATAAATGTGCCAGATATTCTTTATCCATTCTTCAGTTGAGTGGTATCTGGGTTGTTTCCAGGTTCTGGCTATTACAAATAATGCTACTATGAACACAGTTGAGATGATGTCCTTGTGATATGAGTATGCATCTTTTGGGTATATGCCCAAGAGTGGTATTGTTGGGTCTTGAGATATATTGATTCCCAATTTTCTGAGAAACCGCCATACTGATTTCCAAAATGGCTATACATGTTTGCACTCATTTTAATGTGTTCTTGGATTTGATTTGCAAGTATTTTATTGAGAACATTGCATCTATGTCCATAAGGTATATTAGTCTATTATTTTCTTTTTTGTTGAGTCGGTGTGGTTTTAGAATCAGATTAATAGTGCTTTGTAAAAAGACCTAAGAAATGTTCCTTCATTTTCTATTTTGTGAAATAATTTGAGAAGCATTGGCATTAGTTCTTTCAAAGTCCGGTAGAATTTTGTGTTGAATCCTTCTGGCTTTTTTCCCCCCTTGAAAATTTTAATTACTGCTTCTATTTCTTTAAGGGTTATGGATGTGTTTAAATTGATTATTTCATCTTGTTATAACTCTGGTAGGTTGTATATATCAAGAAATTAGTCCATTTCTTATAGATTTTCCAGTTTGGTGGAATACAGATTTTCAATATGATCTTAATACTATTTTCTGAATTTCTTCAGTGTTTGTTGTAATGTCCCCTTTACATCACTAATATTATTAATTTACACTTTCTCTCTATCTTTTGATTTGGCTAATGATCTGTAAAATTTTGTTGATTTTATCAAAGAATCAATTCTTCCTTTCATTGATTCTTTGTTTTTGTTTTTATTTCATTGATTTCAGCCCTTAGTTTATTTTAACCACCCAGTTTAATGGTGTATTATTTGTTCTTGTTTTACTAGAGCTTTCAAATGTGTTATTAAGTTCTTAGTATAAGATTTTCAGTCTTTTGATGTAGGCACATAGTGCTATGAATTTCCTTCTTAAAACTACGTTTATTATGTCCCATATGTTGGATATGTTGTGTTTTGTTTCCATTCAATTTAAAACGTTTTTAATTTCAGTGAATTTGTTGAGACTTACTTTGTGTTCTATTATGTTGTCAATTTTGGAGAAAATTCCATACATTGCTGAAAGGAAACTATATTTTAATGATCTGGTAGGACATTTATAGATCTCTTTGGTTTATGACATTATGTAACTCTAACAATTCTGTTTAATATTTGTCTGGATGGCTTATCTATTGGTTATGCTTGGACATCCAAGTAACTTCTAATTAAAATGTTATGGTCAATATATGATTTTAGCTATAGTAGTGTTTCTATTTTGAGCTTGTAACCCATCTGGTTTGGTGCATAAATGTTTAGAACTGCAATATTGTCTTGATAGGTTTTTCCTCTCAATGATATATTCTGCCTGTCTCTACTTCTTCCAATTAGTGTCTGTTTTGTCAGATATTAAAACAGCTATGACTGCTTGCTTTTTAGCTCTATTTGTTTGGAATAATTTTTTTATCCTTTTCCCCTAAGGTAATGTTTATCTTTGATGTGTAGGTGCATTTCTTGGATGCAGCAGGATAAATACTTTTTAAAATCCAGTCTGTGTGTTTGTCTTTTAATTGGGCTTTGAACCATTAATATTGCGTTATTAGTGAGCAGAATTTATTAACTCCTGTTATTTTGTTGTTAATGGTGTGGGTCTCCTTAATTCCCTCTTTCTGATGAACTCATTCAGTTTTATTTGTTCCTTTTGTTTTCTGGGCTTATGGAATGTATCATTGGACTAAAGCTTTCCTTCTTTGATGAACAGATATTGCCTTTTCTTATTATCATGGAAAGTTTTTCATTCTCCATCAACTGTGCCTGACAGTTTTGCTGGATATAGTTGTCTAGGCTGGCATCTATGTTCTCAGAGTTCTTTCAATCCAGGTCCTTCTGGCTTTTAGAGTCTCCTTTGAAAAGTCAGGTGTTACTCTAATGGGCCTGCCTTTGTATGTGACCTTTTCTTTTTCCCATGACTCTTATAACACTGTCTTTGTTGTTCTGTACATTTGGTGTTTTAATTTCTATGTGTTGTAGAAAGCCTCTTTTCTGGTTCTGTCTGATACTCTGTATGCCTTTGTACCTTAATAAGCATAAGCATCTCTTTCTATAAATTGAGGAAATTTTCTTCTGTGATTTTGTTGAAAATATTTTCAATGCCTGTTTTTTTTTTTCTTTCCTTAAAGGCTATTTTGTCTTTTACCCAGACTTTCTGGATGTTTTGTACCTGGAATCTTTTTAAATTTAACATTTTCCTTGACTGAGCTACTCATTTTTTCTATCTTGTCGTGGACACTTGAGAGTCTTCCCTGTGTTTTAATCTATTCATTATGCTTACCTTAATCTGACATCCTATGTTTTTCTCTTCCAGTTTTATTTCAGTTTCAGTTTTTTGTTTGTTGCTTTTGTGATTCTGTTTCTTTGTTAAATTCTTTTATGTTTTGAATTGTTTTTATGATTTCATTCATCTGTGATTTCACAGACTTCATTAAGAGATATACTCATATTGCCTTTATGGTTCTTGAACATATTCATAATTGCTGTTTTGAAGTCCTTGTCTTGAGCTTCAGCTAAACAGCCTTTCTCAGGGCCAACAACTATATATATATAAAACTAAATTTTCTATTCTTTTTTATTACTTACTTTTCTAAGACCTGTAGGAGGAGAGCCTGCTTATTCATCCTGGCCACCCAGACAACTTAGCCCCAAATAACCACACAGAAACTGTAGTAATTAAATCACTGGTTGGCCCATTAGCTCTAATTTCTTACTGGCTAACTCATATTAATTTAACCCATTTTTATTAATCTGTGTATTGTTATGTAGCAGTGACTTACTGGGGACAATTCCCAGCGTCTATCTCTGGTGGATCCAAGGCGTCTCTCTAACTCTTTCCTTTTCCCAGCATTCAGTTCTGTCTTCCCCGCCTATCTAAGTTCTTCTCTATCAACAGGCCAAGGCAGTTTATTTATTCATTAACCAAGAAAAGCAACACACAGAGAGAACTCCCACATCAAAGACCTTTGTGCTGGATTTTACCATAATGGTCAAAACTATTGAGTGTTCATATCTTCTCCAAAGGCTCATTGTATATATTCACTCTTAATATCACCCACCCCATTTTTACTGATTGTAAGCTAATTGTAATGGCTAATTTTCAAATGCATTACTGTCCTCAAGGTAGGCATGGATGTGCTGGTAGTTACTGATAAAAGATTGGCTCTCTGGAAAAAGGGAATAAAAAGACCCTATTTGTAACCTTCAGATCTGGTTTTATGTAAATACCCTATCTATGACTGATTGCTAAAGACATGGCATCTCTTATCTTTTAGTTTGTAAGGCCATAGTAGCTTTTGGCAACTGACTTCAATACTACGGTTAGGGAACTCTTATTGTTACAACAAGTGGTCTGTTGTGGTTTGTGGGTGAGTCACAAGTATTATATCATATAGTGGTCTGTATTGGAAGTCCTATGGCCTCTCTCTTTGTCTCTGTCTCTCTCCCTTCTCTCTTATTTTCTTTTTTTCTCTCCCCCTCTTCACCCCTGATACTCAGTCAGCAGAGTGCTGAATTTACAGGCATGTGAGCCCCGACAACTGTTAGGGAACCGTTGTGTAACTAGCAATATTTTTAAGGTAGTGAATTGGCCTTTATTTGGGCAAACTTCTGCACTTTTCCTTCTAGCACATATCTGTATTTTAAGTCATGTCTCTCAAGTGCATATAAGTCTGTTTTTCTTACTGTAACAAAACACCTGAAGGTGGGTACTTAACAAGAAAAATAGTTTGCTTAGCTTACATTTTTCGAGGCTGGTATTCCGCAGACCATTGTGCTAGTTCTGCATAGAATCCTCCTGGATGTATTACCTCATGATAATTGACAAGAGAATGTCAGGAACACAGGGAGCAATGAAGGATCATTGTGAAACAGGAAGTCAAAAAGAAATGGGAGGAGTCAGGCTTGTTCTTTCAATAGTTCATGTCAGGAAATAAGCATTCTAAGGTATATTTATAATGACCTAAAAAACTCCCACTGGGTCCTGCCTCTTAAAGTTCCATTGCCTTCCACATCACTACAATGGGGACTGAACTTCCAGCAAATAAGCCCTTGGGGGATAAAGCACATCTAATCCATGATAATGGCCTTATTTGAATGATTGGCAGGAAATGGTAAAATTTTCTGAACTCAGAACTACTTGGTGACATTTGATGATAGTTTCATTCTCTGACTAGGCCCAGGATGGGCTTGCTTATAGTCTTAAAAAGTAATGTACTGGCATTTACATTAGGCAGACTTTGAATCTCTGCTGCTGTCTTTTTGAGAATCTACTGAAATAGTCGTTGGTTTCCATCCATCTTCATTCTTGTGTCAGCAGAAAGAATCCTTTTTGTTTGATTATTGAGATCATGATATCATAGTCTCAGGGGTCTCGAGGCACTGCCCAAGAGTGATCCTTTTAAAACTCTATTGATTATTTTGCCTATGGATCAATTAAAATTTAGATTCCTTTATTCATTCTTAAAGAATAGGCTTAGTAATAGTAATAGAATACCTTTAGTAAAAAGACATAACGGTCCCAAATATAGAGAGTCCTACCAGCCTTTGATCATTCTGTAAAGGCAGAATCAATAAGGAATACCAAGTTAATATATAAAGATCCTGCATGTCCCTGGTGCCTCAGGCTTAAATAATTCACAAATCTTACCAGGCCATAATTTATAGTAAGATTTATAACCAACTTTTTATCTTATCTGAGTGCTGCAATTTACATTTGCTGTTCTGTTCACAAAGGCCCATGGCACTATGGAGGGTGGTAGAGCCATTTTAGAGGTGGGACCCCATGAGGGCACACTATTGAAATTTAGAGAGTGATGCAGAGTTTATTTTGTACTTAAGTGGTACTTTTATTGTCATAAGCCAGACAATAAAAGCCATTCTGATAAAATTTTAGGTAGAAATGAAGACCCTGTTTTAGAAAATAGAATAATGGCTATCTTTATCATTCAGAAAAAAATGTGGTAGGGTACTTTGGTGATGACTGTGAGGCCCTGGGCTTGACAAACAACAAAACACAAAATTGGTTTAGTGGACTTGCCTTTTACTTTGTGGAGTGCAAAACTTAACAGCTATGAGCTGGAATATCTGGTGGGAGAAAACATCTGAACAGGAGAACAATGAGGTGATGATTTGACTGCGAGGGAAAGTGACTCAAACATGCAATTTATGATTAAAGGAGAATCCTATTGGGAAGCATCCACAACCAGGGATTAGGGTACCTTTTTGTTATTCTTTGTCTCCTTGATTAAAAATTATAAGTAAAAATGTACTCAGAAGCAAGTTCAGGGACTATTTTATTAGACTTTGAAAGACAATCCACAGGGCCTGCAAGTGTAAATCTTAGCTGCTAGGAGGAGGCAGCTGGAGAAGAGTAAGAGAGAGTCACCTTTTCAATTTGGGTCCAAGCAAACAGACTGTGAAGTAATGGAGGTTGGTAAGCAGCTGCCTGGGACCGAGAAAGAGGACTATCCAGAGGGTTGAGGCAAGTATGCTCAAGTTTTGATCTGTATCAGAAGAGATTAAGGGGGAAGGAAAGATTGTGCCTTTAATAGGTTATAATCTAGGCTTATCAGTAAACCCCTGTAAACAACTGCTCCAACTGCCACTGCTTTCTCTTGACTAAGAAGTCGAAAGAGAATACTGCTAGACTCAGGACCTGACCTTTGACAGTGCCTCATTTCTCCCAGGTAAAAGATGTAGGGCATAGTTATTGCATAACTGCTGTGAAGAGTTACTGTGGTGAACAATTGAATGTATTATGTTATATTTTATATACACACACATTTATATGTGTGTTTATAAATGTACTAAGTATACTTAAATTTATTAACTTCTTTGTGACAGGGCCTTACTTGGTAGCCTGGAATGTAGTAGAACTTACTGACCTTAAACATGGCAATTCTGCATCACCTTTCTGAATGAGTCAACCACATCTGGTTTTTATGAACATTACAATAAGTTATAGAATTTACTTAATTTTGTTGCCCATATTTGTTGTTGTTTTTTTATAAGTTTAATAACTATTAATTGGTAAAAGGGGTTGAAATTTTGAAGCAGAATTGTATAGTCCTACCTTAGTTGGGGTTTCTATTGCTGCGAAGAAATACCATGACCATGACAACTCTTATAAAGGGAGGCATTTAACTGGGGTGATTTGCTGACAGTTTCAGAGGTTCAGTCCATTATCATCACAATGGGTCATGGCCATGTGAAGGCAGACATGTGTTGGTTACATCTTGATCAGAAGGCAACAGGAAGTTGACTGAGATACTGGAAAGTATCCTGAGCTTAGGAAACCTCAACTCACTCCCACAGTGGCACACTTCCTCCAACAAGGCCAGGCCATACCCACTACAACAAACCCATGCCTCCTAAAAGTGCTGCTCCCTATGAGATTATTGGGACAAACTGTATTCAAACTACCCCTAGTTCCTATTTCTATTTATTATTTCTATTTATTTTTCTATTATTTACTATTTCGATTTGTTATTCCTTTATAAAAGTCATCAACTTTATTAATTAAAAAAATTGTTGTGCATATGTAAGAAATATAACTCTTCTAAAAAGGGAACCATCTACGATGGTGATGTCCTTTAGAATAATATAGGAACTATTTTAGGTTCATAAAGTTATGAGTTGAGCAGATAATAAACTTGATGACTTGCACTATGTGTAATTAAGGTACTACCCCAAAGTGTAGCATGTGGCCTCTGAGTACTTAATGAGTGTGGAGGTGTGCATAAGAATGGCTCCATAGGCCCATATGTTTGAAGGCTTAGTCACCAAGGAGTGGCACTATTTGAGAAGGATTAGGTGTGACCTTATTGGAAGTGTGTCCCCAGGGGTAGGCTTTGAGGTTTAAAAAAGTTCATGCCAGGTACAGTCTCTTGGCTTTTGGATCAGCATATAGCTCTTAGCTACATCTCCAGCACTAAGCCTGCCTGCCACCATACCCGCCCTCCCCCCGCCATGATGATAATAGACTAAACCTCTGAAACTGTAAGGCACCTCCAGTTAAATTGTTTCCTTTTTAATAGTTGCCATGATCATGATCTCTTTACGGCAGTGGCACAGTGGCTATGACAGTGAGGAAGATGCTTGCTAAAGGTGACAGAGTATGCCTGTCCTGTTCCTCATATGCACTGAACTACTCATAACAACAGCAACACTTCTTAATTGTCAAATCTAAAGTAGGGAGTCATTCCAAGATGTTTAAGAAAAATACGTACATTCAGCTACAAACATTTTCTTTCAGTTCTTGCTTGCTAAAAAGAAATTTGTAGTCTTTCCCCAATGATATATGTTGTGAAATCCTGTGGGATAAGTATTTATATAGTATAGTATATTAGATATTCTAGCATAAAACATAAAAGGAAATACTCCAAACTGACAGAAGAGAATGTTCACTTTTAGTAATGAAAAGTATGTATTCTTCTTTTTAATATCTCTCTCTCTCTCTCTCTCTCTCTCTCTCTCTCTTTCTCTTTCTCTTTGTAATAAGAGATTGCAGACTTTGCCAGAATCCTTTAATGCATCTTCAACATTCATCCATTATGGCTAGGTCTGCTAAACTTGTGTTATTTTTCACATCTCCACAGTTTTCCTGTCCTGCTCATTTCTCCCCTTATTTTCTCCCTGCTCAAGAACAATAATACTGATAAATCTATCAAGAGACAGATAATGTTTGTTTTATTTTGAAGTAGTTTCAGTACTTATAACAGGATAAAGTTTCCTTCCTTTCTTTCTTTCTTCCCTTCCTTCCTTCCTTCCTTCCTTCCTTCCTTCCTTCCTTCCTTCCTTCCTTCCTTCCTTCCTTTTTTGTTTTTTGAGGCAGGGTTTCTCTGTGTAACAGCCCTAGCTATCCTGGAATTTGCTCTGTAGATCAGGCTGGAGGTATTCACCATTTTCACCCAGCTTATTTTCTGCTTTCATATTTGTAGTTTTGTAAGTGATTTTATTACAAAACTCAAAATGGAAAGTTATTAATACAAGAAAGTATTTTGTAGGAATTATTATATTTCATAAATTTATAATCATATAAATTAAATTGTCCAGAAAGATGTAGCATTCTTTTTAAAAAAATGAAAGACATTTCTAGAAGAAGAAGATGTCTTTTAAAATAGCAAAACAGCATATATTGCCAGGTAGTGGTGGTGCACTAGGGAGGCAGAAACAGACTGATCTCCTTGTTTTCGAGGCCAGACTGGTCTACAGATTGAATTCCAAGATAGTTTCCAAAACTACACAGAAACCCTTTCTCAAAAACAAGCAAACAAGCAAACAAAAACAACAAAAAGTATATATGAATATATTCAATAATTTGTCCAGACTATGCTAAAATTGTGTTAATTTTGTAAGTAATATTTTAAATTCAGTTCATTTTCCAATTTGGGATAATTTTTGTAAAAATTCTTTTAAAAAGCAATTTTAATTGAATGTGTATATGTACATCCTAAGATACTCTTTAAGGTTTGGAAAAAGAGATACTATAGCACATGTATTAGTGGTTAAATTTCCTTGCTTTTTCAAGCAAAATTCCATAGTTTGGTTTTTTATTTATATTTTTCTTTGTAATAATCAATTTTATTATATTACCTATGGAATAACTATTTTAAGATCCTATACATACTTTTTCATTAATTGAAAGGTTTATTAATTTAAGTTGACTCCAAAACTTAATTGAGATTTGTATTTCCTCAGAAAAATGAATGGTATTGACTGTGACTTTGCTGATACTGGATAAGAAATTGAAGCTATAGTCCAGACACTTAGTTTAGGATACTTAAAACTTGTTTCTAGTAATTGTATTCTACAACTTAGATGCTGTCCGTAGCTTTATAATTTATAGAATAAAATGTCTAGTTTACATACACCATTGCTTGTTGGAAATAAGTTGGTTCTGTAGTCTTAGGTAATTGCCTGGCTAAACAGTATGAGTTATGGGACTGTTATTAATTGTTCAAAACTCAGCTTAACTGTTGGAATTAGTTAGCACTGTACCTATTCTTGTATATGTGCCTCTATTAATGTCTTCTTTTGTTAGTGTGCATAGCTAAACTTTAAACTATGGAATATTATTAAGTAAATTTTTTCAGTTAGGGAAAAATCTGTTGTTATGATATGGAATCAGCTGGATATTTATATGATTAGTTTTTATTTTATAAGGATTTCTCTGGTAGCTGTTTTATTTGATTTCAAGTGGCTGTGCTTAAAAATTGTCATTAGAGTTGATTTGACCTGCTCTAATGCTTTCTGTCTCAGCTATGCCAAGAACTTCAGTTAGTTGTGCGGCAATGTAAGGTTTTGTGTGCAGGAGTATGCCATTGCATCAGAACTTGGCACCCACATGAATCTTAAGTAAACAGGCTGTTTGTTCCTGGGAGAAACTAGTCTATAATCTGACTCTGTTTTTATAGTCTGTTCTGTGCTAGATTAAGTGATTTAATTTAGTTTGGCTTGGAGCAAAACATTTTAGGATATTTTATAAAATCCTGGTATATGATTAGCCCTCTGAAAATAATACTAGTTTTAAAGTTTTGCTGTTGTTTTTAAACCACTGGGCTGTGCCATGTCTTGTATTCTCAAGTGTTGTTTGCAGTTTCATTGAAGGTGCCTACATCATTCAAAATAGTGCATGCTCTTTTTCTTTGCAAATTTTGGAAATGTAGAAAAATAACTTTTTTTTTCCTGAATTTGATGACTTTTCATGACTGTTTGGGTAGTTCAGAGAGCAAGTGGGTGGTGGAGGAATGAATGAATAGTGAATGAATGCGTGGAGTTGATATAGTGTAAGGAATTGTCTCATGCCTTATGACGGCGGCTGACAAGTCCTGGTAAGTATGGAGAGCCTCGATGGCGGTGGTCTGGAGCTCAAACAGAGCTGGCATCTGAATCTGAAGGCTGTTCCAGGGCAGGCAGTCGGGCAGTCTTCTCTGTACAGTCAGCCTTTTTGTTCAGCAGCTCTTCCACCGATTGGCTGCATGGTGCGCTCTCATTAGGGAAGACAGTTAATTTTACCAAGTCTGTTGATTTCAAAGGTTGGGCTTATCCAGATAGACCTCATGGGCACAGGTAAATTATTGCTTGGTAAAGCAGCTGACTCAGCCAAGTTGACAGATATATTCTCTATTACAATGACTTTAGTGATAGGATATAGTTGTTTTTTTTTTTTTAAAGAAAATTGTTATGACTAAAGTAATATACCAAAGAGGAATTATCTGTTGCAGAAAAATGGTCATAATGTAGGATAATTTATTTTCATTATAAATTTTAAAACTGCAGATTCCTGAATTCTGAGACTATTACCAGTGGTTCCTAGTTCAACTAAGAAATGTGATTTTAAGAAATGGTTATGCTAGATGTGCTGACACATCTAGCCTTTAAAATGAGCCCATGAGCCCAGTGCTTAGGAGCCTAAGTCAAAAGGTTACTGAGTTTGAGGCCACCATTCTCTCCATAAAGTTCAAGGACAGCGTGGCTGATAAAAACCAGGTGATGGTGTGTAGCTCAAGGACTTGTACTTGGCTAGTATGTGCAAGGTTTATTCCCCAGGACTGAAATACAGTTTGGTCAATACAGTTTTGCAAGAAACTCTTGCCATATCTATTAATATTTTTAGCTTTTTTCCAGTAAGTATTTTGCAAATAACTGCAACAAAATATAGTTATAAAAGGTTAGTGAGAGAGTCATTAAAGATGCGTCCTTTCTGTTTATGTTTGCCCCTTTGGGTGGAATGTGATGCCTTGATGGTGTCCAGTTAAATCACAAAGTTACCTATAAATATTTAAATTTTTTAGATTAAAACAATTCAGACATACACTAAAACATTAAACACTAAAACAAATCTTTAACTTCATAGTTAAAGATATGAAATGAAGTAAACATTTCTTTCTCTGATTGTCACCATCTTTCCTTCTAACTTTAAGACCTTTTCTACAGATATCACTAGAAATAATTTCATGTGTGTTCATGTTGAAGAAAAATACTCTGCTTATTTAAGCATATATAGATATAAATATAATTAAAATTTTTACTGATTTTAATATACCCATGTTGAGTTCGTGGCTTACCGGGAAAAATTCAGCATGTTTGACCTGTCATCTCCATGGCGGCTCACTGACTCTCCTTTTTTTCTCCCAAAATTCAGTTCTGTCTTCTCTACCTACCTAAGTTCTGCCCTATCAGGCCAAGCAGTTTCTTTATTGATTAATCAATGAAAGCAATACATAAACAGAAGGACCTCCTACACCATTTCCTCTTTTCTGTTTAAAGAGGAAAGGAAGGCTTTAACTTTACCATAGTAAAATTACATATAACAAAACAGTTATCAAGCAAGAATTACAGTTACAATATTTATATCTATTTTATCTTTTATTATAACAAAGGAAAACTGTAACTCTATCTATTTATTCTTCAACTCTATCAAAGACTCCAGAAGAATATCATATTATCTAAGTAAACAAGCAGTAAGCAACTTCCAAAACTCTAGAAATGAGAGACATCTCACTGCCTGTACAGTCACCCAAAGTTCTTCTGTACCACTAGGGCATCCATCTTCAGCCTACAAGCCCATAGTATCCAGCAGACATTTCCATGAAGCAGGAAAATTTAAAGACAGTTCAGTCACTTTTTCTGTGTCATGCAGAATGTCTCGCAGACTCTTTCACGAAACAGGAACCCTGAAGGATCATCTCACCTTTAGGCAAGTTCAGCAGTCCTCTTTCTGTGGGTTCTTCATGTCCAGTTTATGCATCAGTTCAGGTAAGAGCAGTTTCTTGCCCAAATGGCTAACCTACTCCATAAGGAGCCTCTTCAATGCTCATCTTCCTCTTGAAGTAGGTTGGTGCTGCCAGGAGGAGACGTGTCTCATTGTCATGAAAAGCCCTAAGTTATTAAAACATTAAATGTCATATTCTGTAGTTTTTGAAAGATATGAAGAATGCCTAACTGAAATATATCTCTATATATCTAGAAAATCTAACTAGCATGACTACAAACTTGAATATTATTTATGATTATCCATTAACAACCTATATTTCCTAATTTACATTACATTTTTAAATGAGTTACCCAATCACAGTACCTTAATCAAGATCAGAAATACATATACATATAACAAAATTGACCTTAAATTTATATCAACAAAGCAAAATCCACACCAATGCAAATTATTCATATCTATATCATACCCACACAATTTTTGTATTGTTTTGACAAATTATATATTTCTATGGAAAATCTGCATTATTTTTTTAACTGTTAGAACAGTGTCTGGTTCATAGTATATAACTGCTTAATATTTATTAAACGAATCTTCCATACATTTTATGTATACCTCTTGTGTTTGTGGTGTACACCTTATAGATTTAGCATGTTATTCTTGGATCATATTTTCTTTGTCCAGTTCTTTACTGATGGACTTTTATGCCTATTCTAGTTTTACTTGTCCTCTTTCTCTTCTGACTCTGAGGAACACTAGTTGCTGTTCTGTGCAAGTAGGCAGTTGTCTGAAAGAAATTCTTTTGGAAAGAGAATTCACCAGGGTTTATGAATATTTGATGGATTTTCTATAGTAAGATGAAAAGCTAGTTAGACCATATGCTTATGTTATATCATGTGACAAGATATATGGATCTTGAATATATGGTGCTTCCTTTTGGCCATTTAATGAAACTGTTTACATAAAGAAATTATCAACATTCCTAAATCTGGAAAACACAAAATTTGAAGTTTGTCATTGTATGCATTGTAGTATTACAAATGATTCCTAGTTTGACACTTGAATTTAGCATACATAATCTCATGATTGAATTTGGAGGAGATTATTTTTTTCAACGAACCTAAGTCAGGAAACAACAACAACAAAAGACAAACAAAAAACCTTTGTAAAAATGTAGTTTTTATTAAAAAAAAGATTATTTCTTATTTAAAATAAGTTTTAAAAACCTTGAAGGGCCTGGAGAGATGACTCAGGGGTTAAGAGCACTGGATGCTTCTCCAGAGGGCCTGGGTTCAATTCCCAGGACCCACATGATGGCTAATAGCCATCTGTGACTTTAGTCTCAGAGATCTGACACCCTCTTCTGGCTCAATAGGCACTGAGGCATGCATAGGTGATACATGCAAACAAAACATCTTTATGTATAGTTTTTTAATTCCTGGGTGCTATAACACTGGAGAATGAATTCCCACTTTAAAAAAAAACCCTCTCTAAAAATATATTAATTTTAAAGGTCAAATGTTAGAATTATTATCTTTTAGATAAATCTGAAATTTCAGAGTAAAGTATGAACAAATTTTATTTCATGAAGTCTTTTAATGCTGAGTAAATAAAGAGAGGTAAAATCACATTTTAGAGCATAGACATGTTTGTTTGAATTTTTCAATCTACATTTTTTGATAAGTATAGGTAACTGTATCACACATTGAGATTCTCATGTACTTATAGAGAAAAGGAGGTATGGAGTTTGCTTAATATTTTGTTTGTCTTTTATTTTTCATAGAAAAACTCATTTCTTGGAGCATTAAAAGTAACTTGGAGGAATAAGGTTAAGAATTTAGGATGGAGAAGATTTTAACGAAGAAGGCTAATGTTATAATATGTTCACTTTATTAGTTTTCCAGAAATGGTATTCTGCTAGCACAAGTTATAATTTTGGCTTGAAGTGAATTTTATTTTGCTTATTGATGTAAATTTAATTCCTGTAAATTGCTAATAATTAAGCAATTAACTTGTCTATAAGTTAACATTTTTTATTAACAAGCTGCATTTATTTTAGTGCCTACTCTAATATCATTCGATTATTTTTAATATAAATCTGTATTTTTTTGAAAGTAAGTTGTTAATATGAAATTCCTAGGGACAGTAGTCAATATTTTATTATTCTTAACCCTTTTCTTAAAAAAGATAGAAGGGTAAAATATGTTACATGTTTATAGAAATACATTCTTGTTACATTATATTGATATATTAATTGTTTGGACCGCTAAAACATGTAATTTTTGATTAAGAATATGCAAATATGCCATTAAATCTGCTTTTTAAGATTTTTCCAGTTTAATGTCTGAATCCAAATTCATAAAGAGTTGGAAAAATGAGATGTCTGAGCTATAGGATTCACAGGGATTTCATATGAAGCCTATTTAATCAGGATAACACAGTTATTAATATTCATAATGTCAGCTGGAACACAAATGACAGACTATGAGGCCTAAAAATTTTACTTGGTGAATTTATTAAAAGTAGCTTAAAAAATTAATGGAATTTAACTAAAGTTGGTGAATATGAAAATCGTGTTAGCAGAAAAAAATCTCTGTTAGAACTTTCTTTAAGATCATTTTGCATTGATGTCTTTTGACAGATTTCATTGGTACTTAAAGAAGATAGATGCATGAATGGTCATTTAAGAGGATTTAAACACATTGGCACATTAATTTTTACATGAATAATAAGTACTTTCCAAAAGCAATTAACTTACAGTGTACAAGATATGAATTGAAAAATAAGACTCTGACATCAAGGTCGAAGAAAATGTGCTGTACATTTTAAACTTCATGACAGGACTTTTTAATATTTTGATTTAATTTATAGTTTACATAAGAAATTATTTTGAATATGATTTTAATGCATTTGAGAGCAAATTAAAGAGCATTGGTTTAGATTTTTTTCTTTCCCAAAGGGTGATGGTGTAGTGGTAAACATTATGAGTTTGCATTTATTAAAGACAAACATTTGTGATAATTGAAGAATTTCATTAGAGAACATGTTCAAAGAGAACATGCAGAAAGGCTAAGGGATACATGCTAGGGTTTGTATTATAAATAGATGTTTTTAACACCGACATTGACTATAACATCTTTAAAATACAAGTAAGCTTCCTAGAGGTTTGACAGCAAGGATCATCTGAGTAGGACATAAGGAGGTTTCTCCTTCATTTTAAACTAAGAAAGTAAAAAGTTAGGAGTTCTTTAAATAAGACTAGGAGGCATTTTCTGTAGTGCTCCTATTATTTATTTTTCAAATTATTCTTGAGCTGGATAAATATATCTGTAGTTAAGCGCTCTCTTCCAGGGGATCCGAGTTGGAGTCCCAGTGTACTCACTGGACATCTAACAAGTATCTGCAACTCCAGCTCCAGGACATCAGCCGCTCTCTTTTGGCCTCTGCAGGCATGCACATAAACACACACACAAGCACACATATTTAAAGAAATTCTTAAAATGACAGTTACACCAGCCATTAAGTTTTATTATTAAACTTAAAAACACATTTAAGCCATTGTATAAAGTCCTACTACATTTATGTCGGTTTAAATTTTTTCACACAAGCCTTGCTGCTCATGAAAGCATAGCTTAGTTGTGGTGTTTACAGCCTGCGTTGACAATCCAGATGGGAGCGAGGAATTCATTTACAGTCCATCAGTGCTCTGCAAGCTTCATTTAGTTTCATTGAAAGTTTAGAAATTGCTCTGTTCATTTTGTTTCTCTGACTCAAAGATTTTTATTTAGAAAATAATTAATTATATCGGTTTTACAAATTACTATACTATATTACATTTATCTGGCCTTGCCAGATACATTATGTCAAGTTAATATGCCCTTTATTTATTGTCTAGAGGCTTTTAAAATTTAAGGTTTTCAAGTGGAAATCTTGGCTCCCAGAAATTCACTGATCTGCCCAGGAGAGGGCAGCATTTTACTACATCAGGCTTATTAAAAAAATTGCCCTGCTTAGGCTGTCAATGTTTCTTGTAATTACTCCCAGTATATTTGTTGCTTGCTTATGAATTAACTTGCATTTATGGAACTAAATCATTCCAATCATTTAATTACACCTGAGGAGCTGAACTATAATTGCCTGCTTCCAACTAGGATCTGATATGGCTTGAGCAGTATTAATTTGGTGTTTACTTTTCTGAGTGCTAAAAGCATTAAAATGATTGTGCAATGGGATTACATTTTACTAATTGCTGGCATTCATTAGCTGGGTAAATGATGAGGAAGAGTGACTGTATATTGCAGAGGGATAAAATTATGGTTTTAAATAGTATATTACTAAGCACATTAAGGCCTGTAAGACATGCTTTAAAATACTCTAGAGGTTATTAAAGACTGTATTTTCTACATGTCTTGCTATATGAATCTCTTATTAAAATACTGCAATTATTATTAACCTTTTTGGGCAATATGTAGGGAAATAGCTTCATTGACTAGAACATATTTCTTTGATATTAATAACTTCCTATATTTTCAGCTAATCCAAAAGTAAATGAGGAACTTAGAAAAAGATTGCCAACTCCAGATCAACATATTTAGAGAAAATTGGAAAAGAAGAAGCTTCCTACAGCTTTATTTGACTACTTTTTAAAGAACACAGAGTTCTAGCTGTGAGGTCTATCTAATTTCATCATTCTTTCAAAAGAAAGGCTGAAGAAAGGAAAATCGGAAGAAAGGAAATAAAACTTGTATTACTTTTATTATAATTATTATAACAAATGCAGAAGAAAAGTTCCAATGATTTCATAAGTTAACGATTAAAAAAAGGAATAGCAATCTTAAATTGCCTTTCCAGGTTTTTATTTTTATATGAATATATGTGTAATAAATTCAATCAATAAATTTGAAGTTTTAGATAAAAAGTTTAAGGCATGAATAGTAAATTTTTACATACACGAGGTTGTCATTGAAGATGTAAGTCAAATAAATTATATATTCTGTAACCCAAGAAGACAGAAATGTATAAAAGTTTAAGACTATATTTATGAAAATATATCTGTGAAGAAATAACATTTTTCTGAGAAAAAGACCTAACCTCACCTGTTGAAAGACAGTTAATTTTCCTACTGTAGATGTTTTAGAAAGCTGTTTATCTTATAAATCTGTTAAATAAAGGTAAGATTTAGGTGTGTTTTGATATATTGTTTTAAGTTTATTTATCTAGAGCTGGCTTTATTTTAGCTTCAATCTTGGATCCAAAAGCAGAGACAGTGCCAGAGCAAACAAGAACAGAAACAGAAGTGCACATGAAGGGCTGGTCAGAAGGTGGGGACGCTAGATATTAATACCAAGCGCTTTGTGTGGTGGCAGTTCAAGACACTAAATGAAGTGTGCTTGTCCTAACAAATATGTTAGCCTAAAACAACAAGTACATACATTCTCGTGGATGCATGTGTTTGCACTCATGCACGCACGCACGCACACACACACACACACACACACACACACATACACACGACTCACACAAAGAGATCTGTTGCAAAAGAGACACAAAGAAAGACATTAAGACATATATGCATATCCCAAAGGAATCATACATGGTCACAGAGAAAGAGAAACACACAGGAAAGATTTTTTTGAAGAGGAGAGAAAAAAGATTCACAATAAAAGGAAAATGTACACAGAAAAGAATGAAGGAGACTGGGGCAATGATTGATTGAGCTAGACATACAGAGCCATAGTTAAAAAAGACAGAGAAAAGGACATACTTGAAGAAGACCTAAAAGATAGTGATATACACGAGGAGATACACATAAAGAAACACACATAGTGACTTGAAGAAAAGGAGATTTGGAGAAACACAAATTATGAAGACAAAGCTATATATGCAGTGAACAAGGAAAGAAGCACAAAACAGAAAAGTGTAGAAACTAGCAGAGGCAAAAGACATCCAGAGTGGAAAGCTTGGGATGGGGAGACAAACATGCACATGGGGACAGAGGAGAACACATCAAGAGAGAAACATGAAGAACAGACTGAGACACAGAAACATACCTACAATAAGACACACCCACAGACACTCAGGGGCACAGAGTCAGAACTGCAAAGATAGCAATGTGCAAAGATGTACAGATGCGTGAAGACTGACTCTCGGACAGACAGACAGACACAGGGAAAAACAGCGAGGAAACATAGGTATGCAGAAACAGTGACACAGAAACAGAGCAGCAGTCTAAACCTTATGGCAGGCTGATAAATGCTGAGGGGAAAGGAATATGCAGGAAGCTTAAGATGTGTGCTAGTAAAATTCAGAAACTTTGAAATTCTTAGGAAGTAAATAATTTTGAACATGACATAGTACTTATAGTTTAAGACTTAAATATTTTTTATTCATTTATTTTATTTCATTTCACTTTTATCATCTAAAATAGAATACTTACTAAAAGACTTCAGTCTTTTCTTTAGTTTGAGGTCCTTTTCTTTTAAATAAAGTCTTTATAAAGTATGTACTTTAAAGAAGACTGAAAGCTATTCTGAGGGACAGTCTGATCACTGAGTAAGTTACTGCATACAGTTTTGAAGTATCAAAAGGTACTGTGCTTTATGTATATTTTTCTTTGTTTGATTTTCATAGTTACAACTTTCTATTTGCACTGCCATTAGTGGTTTACCTTCTCGCTGAGACTCTGGGCTGCTTTTGATGAGTTTATGATTCAGATAACGGATTGAGTTCTGTTTAAAGTGATAGTATACATTGTATTTGTATATGGTTTATTATGACGATAGCAGTTTTGTGCCTGCACTGTTTGCATTTACTATTGATCTTTCATTTTAAGTTTATGGTAAAAATTTTTGATGTGAAATGGAAAGATTTTGTTGTGGCTATTTTCTTCTCTTATTCAAGTAAACAAGCAAACATTCTTATTTTGAATAGCTAAAAAGGCATTGCATTCAACTTAGGTACAAAATGAAATAAGAAGACAAATAATGATGTGCCTCCTATTTATATTCTCTAGTCTTCAGTCACATTGTTGTGAAAGCCATCTTATTCACATTAGAGACTGGGTGGATGTTTAAGCGAATCACTTTTACTAAAGCTGAAGGGATAGACGCAGTAGAGGAAACACTTGTCAGGTGTAGCCAAGCAGCAAGAGACTCCTGATGCCTGGGCTGCCTTTGGAAAGGAAGGCTTTAGGACCAAGAACATAGGTGCCAGATAGCTCGTAGGAGGCGTCTGCTGTGGGAGGACTGACTAAAACATTAATAAGAAAATGTGCATCTTATAGGAGCTTTTGAAAATAGAATAGAAATAAAACGTTGTTTATGTGAAAATGGTAGTAAGCATTAAGAAGCAAACAGGCAAAAGTAACATCTTGTCAGTATCACTTCAGCAGTGAGCTCTCACATGTCATCTCATCTTAAAGCTCAGTAGTAGTCTCAAATTGCTTAAAGTTCTATCTCACACAGACATTACAGCCTATTCTTGTGATTAGTAGCCTATTAAATCTTATTTTACCTTTATAAAAGAAAGTGGTCTAATTAAAACTTACGTAGCCATGGCTTCACATTGTCTTGAATTCCATAAGGAATACCCAAGTTGCCTTTCTTTTCTGTATTTTCTTTTAAATAATTTGAATAAAAATTAATTATGTCACTTTCCTCCTTCTCTTTCCTCTATTCAACCCCTTCCATTGTCTTCCTTTCACTGCCCCTCAAATTTGTGGTCTCTTTTTCTCTATTATTGTTGCATATATACACATACATATGCACAAGTATAAACATCAATACAATCTCTTACTGAATTTATTCTACAAATATTGCTGAAACACTTTAAATCCAAGAGTTTATTAAATGAATAATGTAGCAGACATGATCATTTTCTTTGTGTTTTATCATTATATACATTTTAGAAAATGTGAACCCAACATAGATGAGGTTGGTGGTGAAGGCATCTAAAAGTATACATTTTCTTTAATTGAAGTGCAACATTGAATGATGGAATGAACAGAATTTCAGTTACTAGAAGTAGCATGGCCACGTGAGCACTGCTGCAGTCTTCTGGCCTCTTAAATAAACACGTTTTACCTTTTATAAAATCTTTCTGTTTCTCGGGATTCTTTTTTGCGTTTTTTTAAGAAGTAAGATGTAATATCATGAAGAACATAAACATGTATTTGAACAGATAGTTTTATGGTTGGTTGTTTAAGTCTTTTTAAATCAATTACATGTAGTCCTTCGTATCTGTGGATTATATAGCCAAGAGTTTAACCAGCTGGGTGGATAAAATTTGAGGAAAACTTGTGTTTGGACTGAACAGGTGCAGAATTTTTTTCATATCATCTTCTAAAGAATACAACAGAGTGACTGTATAGCATTATACATTACAGTCAGCCCATAAAGGATTTAAAGTATTGGAAAGGCTTGTTTGTAGGCTATGTGCAGATTCTATGCTGCTCTGTTTAACTTGAGGACTTTACATGCAGGTTTTGGTATCAGTGGGGCATTGTAGTAGCAATATCTACATAGTTATTTGACTGTATTAAAGAAGTTATAAGACTCATTTGTATAATAATTTGAAATGTTATTATAAATTCCTAAGTATTTCTTACACTGATTTGGATGGTTTAAACACAGAATGATGATCTAGAGGTTTTATACTTCACGACAACCTTTTAGAAACTGTTTATGAGTTATATATGGGTAGGTATGTTTGCCATAGTATGCACACTTACATAGTATTCGTAAAAAACAAGGACTGACTAGCAGTTACCTTCAGAAAATTGTGAAACTTATTTAAATTTAGAACCTTTAGGGGTCAGTGTTCCCTAAGAAAGGTTAAAAAAAAAAGCTACAGTGAATATCAGAAATGTATTAAAACTCCTAACTTTTAAGTATATTTTACTAATTGAAAGTTAAAATATGGTATGAATCACCTAGCTTGAAGAAGCTTTACATAAAATCTATATTCTTTTTAGACTGTGAAACTTTCTCCTTTTTAATAAAAACCCGTTAGTTTAATGAATGTTTTCAATATTATACTTGGTTTTAATGTTTTAGGGAATCACATTTAGTATGCAATTTATACAAAGAGGAGCCATTTTTACTTACAGATTTCTAAGTCCAGTTCTACATGGGCTACAGAGCTTTAAACTATTTTCCTTTAAGCTTCAGTGTATTTTAAAATGAGTGTGATTCTACATCACGAGTCTTTGGACTTACATTGTGAAACCCCCACCAAAAGTACTAAAATAGAATCTATATATTACACTTGATTGTAATCTGGATAAGTAAATTTAATTAAAACTTAGCAATTGTCTTTATTATTTTAAAATTAGACCAGAAAATATCTTATACAGCTCTGGTTCTTGTTTTTTTTAATAAACAAAATAAATAGGTCTAGTTTTTATAAAATGAATAAACTTGTCATTGTGATGCATACCTATAATACCATCACTTGAAATTATTGCAAGATAATCAGGAGTTCAAGGCTATGCTTAGCTATATAATGGGCTCAGTATAGCATTTGCTACATGAAACCTTGTCTTAAACAAATAAGTTAATAAATAAAACATGACAAGATGACTTTTAAGTGTTATGTTAGCTTCTTATTGAAGTACAGCTGTTTATTTGTGCCTGGCAGTTTGAATGTATACTACCCTCTGTCTCTTGTTATTGGTTAATTTATGTTACTCTTTGGAAGAGTGTGTGTGAGTGTGCATATGTGCACGTGCACCTTGAGAGTGTTTTTCATCTTTTGAGAAGCTTCTTCTTTAGTAATGAAATTCAACTTTGGTTCATTAACATTTTGTAAGTAGACAACTTAAGAAACTTGATAGAAACCACCTGTGATGCGTTTAGATGACATTAATCATTATGAATAGAACATTACTTTTGTGAACTAGTTTATTGGGTTAAGATAGGGAGGAAGAAAACAGTGGCTTAGAGGAGACAGCACCTTCCACTGGCAAGATAGCTAGGAGAAAAGAATTATTATTCCCTGGACATTATGATTAGATACTTTTTTACACAGAAAGTTTTAACATCTGCAAATATCTAGCCATTCTGTGATAAGTTGTAGGAAAGGATTCCCATGTAATAAAACGTTTTCTAGTAACTTCCTAAGTAAATAATCTAACTAGTAATTAGTTGTTTTCTTGTTCAAGTCTTTTCTTGTTGCCTGTGTTTGAAAGAAGGTAATTGTACTGTGAACCCCAATGCATTTTATTAATTTCAATAAAAAGGTATGATAAAAATACCACAAATTTTGAAGCTACATAAGCCGAAATTCAGTACTGTAAATCTTATTTGCCATGCACCTAGACTTGGATGCAAGTTTTGTAATGCTTACATTTTGTAATGGGAATTGAAGAGACAATTTTTCATAGCTATTAAGAATATCAGAATTGCTGTTTGGAAAAGCACTGCTACAATTTTCAAAACAAAAGTGGTGTTATTTAATGTGTACTTTAAATATATACTATGTATATGACAAATATCATTTTAGCTAAAATGATGAGTGGCTAGATATGTTAGAAACAAAAGATTGCTGACATATTTTATATAGCATTTAAATAAATTGTGATATTATTCCTCCTTGCTGTGAACAATCAATGTGTTAGAAGTTCAAGAATATTGGGAAATGTTAAAACAATATTTTATATGGTTATTAGTTTAATACTTTTTATATTTGTATTTAATGTTCAGGATGTCATTAGAAACTTGATTTTTAAATGGCGTATATAGAATACAAAATCAATAATGCTCACGTAGGGTAAAATCCAATTTTATATTTATTGAAATGCTGGTTGTAATAAAAGCCTTTAGACAAGTGCCATTGACATACAGGCTTAAAGCCTATTTATTTCCACAAGTATGAATTTAAGATTGTATTTTATAATTTTATGCATGCCCTAAAGGAGTTGAATAAAGAACAAGGCTGAAGTGTGATTAAATTTACTATTTAGTTCCACAGGACTTGGCTTAACAGTGCTAGTAGTTTCTACACATGGTCAGATGGAGAGGAGGTAAGATTCCTACCCGTGTTCAGAAAGGGTTGGCTGTTCCTGAGGAGATGTGAACTCTTCCTTCAGAACAGTGATGTAAGGTGTGCTCCTTTCCTAAGAAAATTATTTATTTTAATATGTTTAATAAGATTTTTGTCTCTTTATTTTTAAAGTTTAGTTTGAATGATTCTGTTATTACTTGTGCCCCAGCAAAAGAATGTACTTCTGTATCAAAATATTTCATAAGGTAACTTATATTTTTAGTTGGTTATGGTATTGAGTATGGACTGTTCCCACAGTCATCATATTTAATATGAATGTGTCACATAGCTGAGTTTTTTAGTAGATTCTTTCAAAATATTTTTGATAGTTGTTTTTAATAGCTTTCATTTTTTTAGAGCACACCAAAATAGAGAGAATGTCATAGTGTTCCCCTATACCACCTGTTCCCTCCTATACACAATCCCTTTCACTACAAGCATTCTGACCACTGTGGAACGTTGGTTATAATCTATGAATGAAGCCATAAATTCTCAGTGAGGGGAAATTTTGAAAGAATAAGAATGTCTGTCTTCCTCTCTCAAATCTCCTTGTTTCCTCAAAACCAGATGGGGATACGATTCTTCATATGACATTCTTAGTACACTCTTGGTCTCTCAGCTTATAATCATCATCATCAAGAATAAGGATGAAGATGGTAATATCTTTTCATAGGATCTCCTTTTCCACATTTCTATTCCATTGTTACAGTGTTCTTCTTGGAGAACTGAATGCTTTTCTTTTTAATGTTTTATTTTCTCGATTATTTCTTACATTTTATTCCTTCCCTTCCCTAACTCCTCCCAGATCCTTCCCCACTGCTCACCAACCTAACTTTTTATTCTTTATCTCTAAAACGCCCAAAACACACAGATATTACCTCTCTCTATCTCGCTCTCTCCTCCCCCTTTCTCTCTGCTGTTTTAAAATGTGGATGATCTCCCAAGTTTAATTGTGGGCCATGAAAATATTGCTTGATCTTGTAAAAATATTTTGCTTCATTTTTTTAAACAATATTTTGTCTTCACTAAAAATATCCTTGTTTATGTCTGGCTGTTTCATTTCAGAATATTCTCACACTCCTTATTTGTAACACACCTTCATATCTTATTCTTAAATTCTTAATGTTTAATAAATTAGAATTTCTGATTTTTGCAACACCCTGTTCTTAAAATTGTTAATATTGAATTCTGGATGTGTACTGGCATTTTGTTGGTCAAGGAAATTAGTGTGCATTATATAAACTGATACTAAGGTAAGTTACTGAGTTATTCTGGTTGAATATATAGAATGGACATGATAGGACCGACTTTAGGACCGACTTTTAAATTGCAATTGGTTAGCAAAGCTGTATGTATATCTACTCACAGATTGGTCATGAATAAATATCTAGTTGTGGGAAAAGAGTGTTTTGGAAGAGTTACTCAAATATTCCAACATTTGATGCCTTGGTTTCTTATCATGTAGGATATTCTCTTGGGGAGAATATCAGATACTAATTTTCAGTCTGTTTTGTTTTTCTTGGATAATATGAAAAAGCTTAAATGAGGCAGACCTCAAATTGTTGAAACTGGTAAAGTAGTTTATTTTTGTTTTCAGGGATTGAATTAAACATGTTCTAAGATGGCTGATTGTACTCATGCTCAGTAGGTGTGCATCCTTGTCTTTAGTGTCCAATGGTACCCAAAATTAGTCTGTCACTTTTAGATGAAATTGATAACACTTCGCCAGATCATAGGATTTATTGATAAGATAAAATGTGAAAAGAAGAATAATTATTAAAGAATCACTAATTACCGCTCTGTGGCTTTACTGTTTTGTGCATTAGTTGCCCTTCATACAGAGCCGAAACTGCCCTGGAACACAGCTGTAAGACGAATAAAAATTTGACATTCAGTAAAAAAAAAAAAAAAAAAAATCATATTTTAGTTTTCATATTTAGAGTTTGGATTGTTCTAGTTTTCTTCCAGTACTTGAGAAATAATATAGTAATGACTAAAAATGAAAACAGTCATTTCATATTGATAAAATGTTTGCTGCCTAAAAAGTCACATATAAGTTTTTTGACTTGATATTTTTAAAAGTGCAAATTAGGTCTTTTAATTGTGACAGTTAATATGATGTGTTCTGAAATTATCAACTTATTAGACTAACATACTTAGCAGAATTCATTGCTTTGAATATTGTTAGTATAGCAAAATAAACAAGATAAGCATAAAATAGGTATTTTCTTTTTAATTAATTTTCCTGCCTGCCCTAATAGTACTTTAAAAGTTGCAGATTTGTGTCACTTTCTCAAAGATTAGGGTAATTAGAATTAATTTCTTATAATATAACATGTATTAATGGAAAATTTTTGATAAGAAATACAGAATAAATACATAATCCTTAAGGTTTCATGCTTCTGTTAAGATTTTGAGTTGGGAATAATTATTCTGTATTTTTCCCAGATTAATAAAAATATAAATCATTGTAGTTAAGAATAGATTTTAAATAGATTACTTAAAATGTTTCTTTAAAACCAAGTGTTGCAAAATTCGGAAACACCAGTTGAAAGATAGAGAAATAAATCTGTTATTTGATTCTTCATTTGTGTTTTATAATCAACTGATATGGAGTTTAAGATTATGAGCCGGTCATAGCAGTCCAGATAAAAGAACAAAGCCCCACCCCCAGCCCACAGAAGATCATTGAAGTAGTCCCTGGTCTACTGAAGTTTAAAAGAGGTGAGCAACAGGAGCTTAGTGTGCATTTTTAGTAGACCATTTGCTTTCTAAGATGGTCTATATTGGCCTTTTATTACCTTTTTTGTGGTCTCTGCTCCTCCCCCAAGTCATTTGAAATGAACACATTATCAAAAAACAAATTTACTTTTCTGAGTCTCAGGCTTTTCTTTCTTCTTCTCTCTTTTTTTTCCCTTTTATCTCAAGGTCTCAAGGATTTAATGCTTTTAAATGTTTAAAGTGTCAACTACAACCATGGCTGAGGATGCTTTTCTCATAATTACCCAGGTTGTAGTGCAGGAGTCAGAATTATTAATGAAATAGCTTTTGTACCTTTTTAGTTTTATGATTTTGTTTTTGTTTTTCTTACCAATTATGGCTAATTTGAATAAAATACATAATTTGCATAGGAAGTTACGTAATAATGCTATATAGAGTATAATGATTTCCTAAAACCTTGTATTTAAAGTAACCTGAATTACAATGAGAGATAAACAGAATATTTACCCATCCCTTATGAGCTGCTGCTGATATGTAAATTTATTCTTCTACTTTGCACAAATATACTTTTGAGCTACTGCTTAAACACTTTCAGGTCCTTAGTCAAACAGTTTTAATGATGCCTCCAGTATTATGAAAGTGTGACATTTGATGAATGTCTCTTATAGTTTTGATATCTGGGTACATGTCAACAAAAAAACTGAGCATTAGTTTGTCATGGAACACCTAGATAATTTATAATTTTACTGTTTATATCCATCTTGACATTTTTTATCTGCCAACGGCAGGTTTCATTTGGAATCTTAATCTGAGATTTATTTGGTGGATCTGGAAATCATCGCCAGGGTTCCCACAGGAAATGGTCCATCTACCAACAGATTAAATGGCAGTCCTGCAGTTGTTAGGGGAGCTGCGCATTTAACACACATGCATACTCATTCAGTCAGCACTGTGGAGAAAAATTAAAGTAGTAACCCAGGTTTAGGAACAATGTAGCTAAAAAGTCCCATATTTGCTGAATGACAAAGGGTTATATAGCAGCATTTCATTTTATTATTCGTGCTTGAATTTCTTGTTTGCTTTGTTGAGTCGGCTGGCGAATACTAATAAATGCCTGCAACAATCCAGACGAGAGATGCCTGGCAACAAAGCTACGCGGTGGACCTCCCTGATCTTCTCCAGTTCACAACCTGACCTTTTGAAAAATTGCTTGGGCTAAGCTGCAGAATTTGGGTGTAATGGTTATTGTTAACTCCAGCTTTAGGATTTATTAATTTGTGTGATCAAGACTTACCTATACTTCAAAGTTTCAAAAGACCAAACACAATCATCCATCCATTAGAACAAACATTTTATGTCCATGATTCTCGATTAGTATTTGAGTAGTGGTTCTTCTATTTTATTTTCTTATTCCAAAGATATTCTTAAACAAAATGAAAGGGACATAGAAAGAAAATCTGTTTTTGTTTTCTGTATATTTTTTTAGACCTTTGGTCTCTATAAATAGTATCATAATTTGAATTTATAATAGCTGTGCATTTAACTTAAGACAAATTGTATGATTGTTAAGCCTAGTTTATGTGCTGAGTTAAATTTACTGAGTTCATCATGTTTTTAGTTACATTTTATGAATTAGTCTTTGAAAAATTGGGAAGTCTTAAAATATTTAAAATATATTATGAATTCCATATAGCTCATGACAAGGAAAGTAAAAGAATAAAAATTTACTGTTACATTAATTAATATAATTCTGAGATACTTTTAATAGTTAATTCAATTTAAAGAATACTTTGTATTTTAAATAGGATGATATGACTTTTATAAAGCTTTTATTTCTGATATAATATATTTTAAACTTTAGGAGATTGATTGCATTACTTTACTGTGTCCTTTCTCTATATCAGATAAAAGATATCAAAACTGAAATTTTTAAATTTTAGGATAGAATTTTATGAATATTTATATATTTTAAATAGTTTTTGCATATATATTGAACTTTCCTTTATAGACTAAATATTGTATTTATGACTATTTAATTTTGATAATACAAAGTTTATAAAAAGCTAGTGTAGGATTAACACTTTAAGTTGCTCTTATATAGTAAAATAAGGAAATTCCAGTAAAGTAATTTCTATGAATATCAAGGGGGTGATTTGAATCCAAATCATTGGATTGTCATAATTAGAGATAAATAACTTCGGCACTTCTTTTTGATGTGTTTACTTATCCAGATATATCCCTGCGCAGGAGCTCAAAGGGCACATTTGCTCTGATACTAATTCAAGTATGCAAGTGAATACTATTGGCAGTTTTGAAGGTTTGGGGTGGGAGCTTACTAAAAGCTTTTAAAATCTAAAAGCTTTTAGAATCATATAGCTCTATCTAGATTCTAAAGGGAGTTGTGCTGTCAATGTCCTATAAAAATGTAAGATATCTCACAATTATTTTATATTGTATATTGAAGCAGTGTTTCAATGTCACTATTACTTGTTTCTTATTTTTGTTAGGTGATTACTGAACATTTTAAATGATATGAATCTCTTTGGATAGTTTTGGTCTCTACAGAACTTGTCACTTAGACTATACTCATTCTGCCACCAATCGTTTGTGTATCTCTTTACAATTGTTGCTCTGTTGTCTGTCTCCCTTAATACTTACTATTTTCCCTGAAAACAGATGCACTTTTTAAATTTACTTTTAAATTTTATTTAACTTCTGGTACCATCTCAGTGCTTAGTAGGTTTTATTCACCTTTTTCTTTTATTTTTTTCTCTTTTCTGTTTCCTTTTTTGTGTGTCTCTCTGTGTAGCCCAGGCTAACCTCAAATTCATACCCACTCTTTCTCTTTTTCTGGGGTGGGGTAGGATGTTTGAGAGTTTTGCCAGGCAAACATTCTATGACTGATTCCATCCATAGCCATTATCTTGACTTGGAGTCCAGGCTGGCCTCACCTTTATAGCCAGCCCACTCCAGAATCTTGACTGTTTTGATTACCAGTATATGTTACCTACCATATTCAACAAGTATACATTTTTACTGCTTAGTTGGTGTTTATATAGCTTTCAGATGGTTTTATATGTCATTATTTTCTTTCACTGATTTATTTTAATAATATAAAAATCTAATATGTTCACTGGTTTTTACTATGTACTGTAAGGAAGAGAGTATAATAGAGTTTATACTGAATACTTGTAGGTGGACACAGATTAGATCATAAATTTTAGAGAACACATCTATGTAATTCTCTTTCTGTGATGTATTTAACCACAACACATTTATTATTAACTTGGTGATAATATTGAAATATAGATAAAAGATTACTGTATAATTTCATTTTTGCTGGTTATGGGAGCAACCTAAAGGTTGTTTGAAAACTTGCATAAAGGGCATTAAGTGCAAAGAAATTTTTGAAAGTTTTATAATTTTTAAAATTTTATAATTTTTATGTTATGGCTTTTGAAGCCCAAACTCAGAATCAATATTAGCATATAGTACACATGTATAAAGTCAATGAGAACATACAGTACCCACATATAAAGTCAGTGTGAGAACACAGCACCTATGTAATGTCATTGTGAGCATATGGTACCCATGTATGAAGTCAGTGTGAGCAAACAGTACCCATGTATAAACTCAACATAGCATACAGTACCCATGTATAAAGTCAGTGTGAGCATAAGTACCCAACATGAAGTCAGTGTGAGCATATAGTATCCACGTATGAAGTCAGTGTGAGCATACAGTACCCACATATGAAATCAGTGTGAGCATATAGTACCCATGTATGAAGTCAGTGTGAGCATACAGTACCCATGTATGAAGTCAGTGTGAGCATACAGTACCCCTGTATGAAGTCAGTGTGAGCATACACTACCCATGTATGAAGTCATGAGCATTCTATACACATTTATAAAGTCAGTGTGAGAACACGGTACCCATGTATTAAATCATTGTGAGCATATGGTACCCACATGTGTAGTCATTGTGTGAACAGACAGTACTAACATTAAGTTAGTATGAATACGTGGTGCCCATGTATAAAGTCATTGTGAGCATACAGTATCCACCTATGAAGTCAGCATAAGCATACAGTACCCATGTATAATGTCAGTGTAAGCATATAGTACCCACATAATAGAGTCGGGGAAGATTTGGAAACAAAAATACAGAAGGCAACTTAACATCAGTTTTAAAAGTAATAATTAACATTTATTGAGTATGTGCTCTATGATAATACTTTTCCAAGAGACTTTTAAATTTAAATAATTTACTGGTCTTAAGTGCCCTTTGAGGGGATATTATTTTGTATTTTACTGGAGGGAAATTAATTAAGTAATTTGCTAATAGCTATGTGTGGCACTTCATTCCTGTAATCCTCACAATGGGAAAGGCATGGCATCAGGATCACACATTCAAGGTCAACCTGGGTGTATTTCATTCATTCATTCATTCATTCATTCATATTGTGTGTGCATATGTATGTGGGTGTGCTCACCTATATAAGTGCATGTAGATGCTAGAGGTTGATGTTGGTATATTTTTCTATTGATCTCTGTCTTATTTTTTGAAACAGTGTCTCTCATGAACCTAAAGCTTTCTGATTTGGCCTGGCTGCCTTGTCTTTGAGTTCTCAGGATCCTCCTGTCTTTACCTGGCAGATATTGGGGATCCAATCATGTGCTATCATGCGCGGCATTTACATGGGCTCTGGGGGTTTGAACACAGGTTGTCATGCTTACACAAGAACTTTATTGACTTATCTGTCTTCCCAACCACCAGCCTAACCTATACAGTGACAACCAATAAATTAATAAATAACAGTATTTGTTACAGATCATACAGTAGGTCGTGCATGATGTTAGAATTCAAAATCTGCAGTCTGTTTTTAGAGTCGTTTTCCCAGTTATGTCTCTGCTTGGAAAGTCACAATCCATCAGTGTATGGTAGTTGTACTACCAAGAAACTAAGGTATTCTCTTGAACACCTCATATTAAGTGGATATTTCTGATGTGCTTTTTCTCTTTTTCTCTTGTGTGTGTCAGGGGAACACATATAGTAAGCATCTCTGTGGAATACTATTCCTCCACTGCTTAAGAAAAGGAGATGGAAGGTTGGAAATCCATACTAACTGAAACCAGTAATTTGTACAGATAGGCAGACATACCCATGCATACACACACATGCATGCTTTTACTTTACTTAAAAGTGGCAGGTGCCATTAGGAGCCTCTAGTTGAATATTCTTCTGGTATTGGAAACTCATGTTCATTCTTAAAGACTGTTTAAAATGTGGACTACTGGTAAGTTTTTTTATTATGTCTAGGTTATAATCTAATTGCAAAAAATGGAGATAGTATAGGAATAAAGCAATAAACAACAGAGTTTATTTTTATATTTGTAGAATCAGTTGCTAAATGTAATTATTTCTGCCTCCTCGGTTCCGCTCAGAGGAGAATTTAAAGAAGAGTTTATAAATGGCTAGCAAGTGTCAGAAGCAGAATAACAGCATGTTCATTAGTTAACTTTAGGTATGAAATCTCCTAAACTGTACTATTTATAGCCTGAGTGGATTATATTTAGGAATGTATATGTATATACATATATTTTAATGCAATAACAATTAATGAAAAAGAGATCATGAATTTGAAAGATATCAAGGAGGATTCTAGGGGAGGGTTTGAAAGGAAGAAAGGGAAGGGAAAAGTGATACATTTATTTTATAATCTCAAAAACAAAAAGAAATTTAAAAATTAGACAGTGGTTCATTTATTCTAATGTATTTGCCAATGTTCCTTTTATATGCTTGTCTTTTTCTGTTCTTGAGCTCTCAGGTGACTAGGTCGTTGCTATTCTTAGTAACCTGGTAGGATCTCTAGGGATGATTCTAGTTCAACCACTCTGAGGAAACAGCTCTGTAAACAATATTGACCCCCCCAGGGGACCATCAAATCCATTTACACAGATACCAGTTGTCACAAACTATTTGCAAAGCCAGACAGAACAGACTTTCCCAGCTTCTGTGAATCCTTATTTGATTCTAGCCACCTCATCACTTCTGTCATGAAGTTATTCTTAGCTTGAGCTGTGAGTTCTGATTTCTTAGGTACTATCAGAGAAACATTTTTTTGTAATTTTATGGAGAAATGAGCCAACCCAAAGATAATCTCAGAGCTTTCTTTTCTAGATAAGGAAATGATACCATAATTTGAATCCAGTGTTTAAATACATTGACACTAAGCCTATTGACAATACTGATATCTCCATAAGTAAAATAAGAATTTTTTTAATCGTAAAAATCATCTCTTGAAATGATACCGATGAGGTCTTCAAAGCTTATATTGTAGCTAGCCTTCCAATAAGTATTGATTTGAAAAGGTCAGCATCAATTCCTCTCAAGTTGTCCAGATGCATAACTTCCTTTGGCAATAACAATGCATGGCATTTTAGAGTAACACCTTTTAATAGCTATCCAGAATATTTCAAATAGTTGCATGATAAGTTAGCACAACAGTGATAGCATTAGATAGTAATGACAAAATTTTGAAGATATATTTGAATTGGCAGATATATATGGTCATATAAAACCATGTCCACAGAGGAGCAAATGAAAGCATGACAATAGTTATAAGGATTTTCCTTTTGCTTAAAGTTGAATAAAGAAATCAAGACTTCATAGGCTTATGAGTTATGAGAAGAGGTTATTATCTAATCCCATATGGATAGATGAATTTAAATAATATTAAGTCAGTTAGCCATAATCGCAGAACAGTTAACAACAGCATTGATTTAGTAACCCAATATGGGTTACTAAAGAGAGCTTCTATATTAAATGTGAGAGAGAGGACGAGAAAGAATTTCAATAGAAGACTTTCAGTGAATGTGGGTCTCTGGCTCTATCTCCATCCATCATGCAAAATTTCTATGGTGACGATTGAGATATTCAACAACGTAACTATGGGACAAGTTCAGTTCAGGCAACCACTCCTCTGCTGCCCAAGTACCTAGCTGGGACTTCCCTGTTAATGTAGATATCTTATTCCCTTCTCCAATATCCACCCTTCCTCGATCTCCACCCTCCCACAACCCCAGGCTCTCCCCGGGTTCTTCTCTTCTCCCTTCTACCCCCCTCCCTTTCACCTACCCCCTCCCCCAATCCCTACCTCCACCCTCATCCCCACACCTGTTCTTTCAACTTTTGTCTGACAATCTTGTTTGCTTCCGACTTCCAGGAAAATCTATATAAGCTTTTCTTTGGGTTCGCCTTGCTATTTGGCATCTGCAGGCTTGTAAGCTATAAGCTTAATGTCCTTTGTTAATGGCTAAGGTCCACTAATGAGTGAGTACATACCAAACTCATCTTTTAGGGTTCGGGATATCTCGCTAAGGATGGAGTTTTCTATTTCCATCCATTTGCATGCAAAATTCAAGATGTCATTATTTTTTTCCGCTGAGTAGTATTCTAATGTGTATATATTCCACACTTTCTGGATCCATTCTTCCATTGAGGGGCACCTAGGTTGTTTCCAGGTTCTGGCTATTACAAATAATGCTGCTATAAACATAGTAGCACAAATGCTTTTGTAGTATGGTTGAGCATCTCTTGGGTATATTCCCAAGAGTGGTATTGCTGGATCCTGAGGTAGGTTGATTCCCAGTTTCCTGAGAAACCCCCACACTGATTTCCAAAGTGGTTGCACAAGTTTGAAGGAGGGAGAAGATGAGCAAGGACGTCAGGACTGTGAGGAACTGGCCTATCAACAGAGACAGTGGGCTTGATCTATTGGGAGCTCATCAAATCCAGCTGGACCAAGACTGAATGAGCATATGACCTAACCGGACTCTCTGAATGTGACTGCCAATGGGGACTGACTGAGAAGCCAATGATAATGGCACTGGGACCTATCTCTTCTGCATGTATTGGCTTTTTGGGAACTTATTCTGTATGGATGCACATCTTCTTAGACCAAGATGGAGGGGGGAGGGCCTTGGGCTTCCCATAGGGCAGGGTATCCTGCCCCATCTTAAGGAGGAGGGGGGGGGGGGGGGGGGGGGGGGGGGAGCGGGAGGGCCAGGAACAAGGGGAGTAAATGTAAATTTTTCTTGTAATAATAATAAAAAAGAAAGAAAAAAAGACTTTCAGTTTCAAGTTTTGTCTGCTCAGAGATAAGAGTTGGTTTCAGTGGACATCTGTCTTTTGTTCAATATTTGTCTTTTTAACAGACTGATTGCTGGACAGAATCTTCCCACAATTTCACTTCTATAGCATTTTATTGGCTTTCGTGTTCATGTTTCTACATAGTTCTTTCAGAATTGATTGGTAATACAAGTTCGGCTTAAGTTTTTAACAGCTTCATCCCACTATTGTCTTAAAACTCCCTTATCCTCAGATTGAGTCTGGGGAAAATAAAGATTGAATTTAGGTTACTATGTGCTAGTCTATTCTCATAGTTGGAGAGGCACTAAGTCAGAAATTTTATTTATTGTAGCATTTGGATAAGATAGATAAAATTTTGGAAAATTTTTGTACCCAGAAGCCAAAGTGCATGCTGCAATAAAACATGTATGGGCATGATAGATCAGAAGTATCTGATGGAGAGGGAGGAGAGGAGGGGTTGTAGACCACGTTAACAGGACTATTTTCTGTGTTTGTTTGTTAACTATTTTATACACAAATTAGTTTCAAAAAAAAAAAAATATGAAAAGACTTTTTACCAATCATCAGTTTTGTGTTTTGTCTCTTTTTATCTGTTAACTTTAGCATATTCTGTAGCCATTGACAAGATTTACATTTCTTTGTTTCTCATCTTATCTGTCTACTTTAACAGATTCTGTTGCCACTGAAGAGATTTACATTTGTTTCCTATTTCTTCTCTTCACTTCTTACTATTCCTGGATGACTCCGGTGCCTTCAAAAGTGACATTTCCAGCATCCTTCATTCTGGTTACCACTTCTCCAAATTGCATCCCTTTTTTTCTAGATGAGCCATATCTTGGTCTCTGTCCTAACCTGTCACTCATTTTAGAAGTTTTTCACTTCAACATAATACACGAAATACCTGTTTTGCTAAAATTCTTACCCATTGGAGGCTTGCCAATTAAAGAATAGTTGCCTCCTAGATCTTTAGACAAAATCTTTTGAAATATTATTGAAATAAACTATTTTATTATTTAGAAACCTTTTAAATGTGGTGTTTAACTGTATAGCTTTGGCTGACCTAAAGCTTGGTAAGACCAGACTGGCCTTGAACCTGAGGCACACAAGTCTGGCTTTTAGTTCTGTGTTCCTGTCTGTCTTTCTGTCTGTTTGTCTCTCTGTCTGTCTGTCTGTCTATCTATCTATCTATCTATCTATCTATCTATCTATCTATCTATCTATCTAATCTAATCTCTCTCCTGTTGGAAGGTCTTGATGGTCAGAGGTTGCAGTCTATCATAGCCTGGCAGCTCTCTCCAAAGCTTGTCAACATTTGGGACACCCTCCCCAGTGAGGCTTCCTGCTCTCTACCTGCCCTTATCTGGAAAATGTCTCTAGACTGGGAGGACTGACCTTATCTGAAGGCTGTTTCTAAGCCTGGATGCCTGATTTATCTCTAGTGTGACCCTTGGCACAGTTTCCTGCTAGAAGTTTTTTCCTCCTGTACATATGGCAACTAAGACTTGTACTAGGAGCTTTGCTTTTAGACCCTACTTCCATCAGCCCAACCTTATGATAGGAGCATGCCACTTAATGCAAATTAGGATTTGTCCCAATCCTACATATTTCCTATACTCTGGAATAAAGTTGTGCTGATTCACTAAAGTCATTGCCCGAGGGCTGTCTCAGTTGTATCCATAGCCATCTGAACCCTTTTCCTGTTTCAGCTCACTCTGTGCTTGCGGATGACAATCTAAGGAAGAAGGAGAACCACGTTCTATAGATAGAGAGATCTATCTATCTATATAGATATATCTATACTTATCTATGGATATCTATCTATAGATATATAGAAATTATAATACAGGCACATCATTTCCCCTTTTCCTTCCTTCAAACCCTTCTATGTACCCCCTTGCTTTCTTGTGTATGTATATATGCATATATGTAAGTATGTGTGTTCTTAGATATATAAATGCAAACTACTCAGTCTGTATAACATTACATGTCTGTATACGTTTTTATGACTGACCATTGGTTTTGGTCAACCAATTGTGATCGTCACCTACTCTATATATTCCTTAGTTGCCTGTAGTTCTCTGTGTAGGATGGAGGCTTCCTAGGCTTTCCCCATCCTCTTCCACAGGTCTGTTGTCATCTGTGTTCAGCTCATGGGAGACTTGATTGGTGTCACTTCTGACATTTGTAGGAGATACAACTTCACAGTGAACTCCAGGTTGCTCTGGCTCTTAACATATTTTTGCCTCTTCTTCCACAATGACCCCTGAAAACTGATTTTTTTTAAGGTGTTTTATTCTTTCTTACCATCTTTCGGCTTTTTCATTGCCAAACTAACCATTTGTCATTTCATTTATTTGCACAATCTTTCTTTTTCATTTTTGGAGCTAATACCTTTGTAAAGTCTTCCTAGAACTAAATCTTGAGTATGTATATATCTTAATATAATCATTTGTATACGCCTTGCCTGGTCCTTGTTACATTCAAATTTTCAAATCATTACATCAGTTTCTCATCATAATTGTACTAGAGCCCTTCATAGAAGTGTCTCTTCTTCCCTTCTGTTTGTTTCCCTAGTGCACTGCCACAGAGTATATTGCACTATGTGGTTTCCATAATGAGTATCAAAATACTGATAGAATTCAAAAGATCAAATTTTCCATATAATAGTTAAATACTTATATAGGACAATGTAGTAAAGAACATTCAAAGGACTTTCCAATATTTAGCATTAATTTGATGAAGTAGTATTTGCCAAACTGATTTAAAAAAAAATAAAAAGCAGGCAGGCAGGTGGAAAGATTTTATAAATCAGCCTTGTTTACTCTGAAGTAAAATTAAATTCTCAATAAAAGAGTATAGATAGTTTGATTTGCAGAGCAGACTCCAAATGTCAGATGAACAGTTCAAATTAGGAATCTAAAATGTTTTTTGACTGAACAAAATTAGAAAAAGAGCTAAACCACACAGTATGGGTTATATATATATATATATATATATATATATATATATATATTAACTGTTTCAATATTAACTTTTAAGAGTATTTTTTGGAGAGAGAGGGATATTGTTAGTACATGATCTCACTCTGGAGCCCAGGCTTACCTGAAATTTACTATCATACCTCCTGCCATGGTCTCTAAACTAATAACATTTTGAAACATTTTAAAATTAAAACCAAGAAGTCTTAGAACTGGGGGCTGGATGGTTGTTCTTCCAGCATACCAGGGTTGAATTCCCAGCACAAAATGGTGCCTCACTACTGCAACGTCTGTTTCAGTGCATCTGACACCCTCTCCTGACTTTCATGATCATACAAGTGATACAGACATATACATACAGATAACACACACACACAATAAAATAATTTTTAAAGAATTAAAAAGAAGTGTCAGATGTGTATGCATTTATTTTACTATTGCTTCAAATATCATAACAACTAAGATCTGGGAGAAAACTGAATGCACTCTTGTTTGGAAGCTTCTATAGCTCCTCTAGAAGTTTGGAATGGAGTATGGTCACAGTGAAATGTTGGTGATCTTTGAAGATTTCAAGGGGTCTTAATTTGATAGGTTAAACCAATTGAAAAGTTATAGTTGTCATGGCAAATAGCAACAAGCTATCAGAGGTAAGGTTAAAAAACAATGAAGCATCTACAACAAAAACAGAACTTTAGGAATAAACTTTGGATGGAGAAAGATGCTAAATTAGACCTAAAAATATATACGTAGATAACTCAACGAAGTTGTATATAGTGGGATAATTGGTCTTAACTGGCCAGAACCTAAGAATCTAACACAGTTTGTGTGTCTGTCATAGGAATTTGAGAGCCTTTGTAACCTCAGACTCCTGGATTATTCTGCCCCTTTTACAGAGTCTTTGTTCCTTATAAACAGCAGAACAGCATAGACTCTAAAGTTATATTTCTTAAACTTTACAATTATAATTTTATTCCTGTTCTTGCTGCATCCCAAACATTTTTTGCAGTGTAAAATAGCTTATCCAATTATTTTTTTTATTTTTTAATACAATGTTTTCTCATTTTACATACCAATCCCAGTTATAGGCCCTCCCCCCAATATCTAGGTTTAGCAAGACATCCCTCCAAAGAGAATGGGTCCCAAAGAGCCAATTCAAGCATTGAGGATAAATCCTGGTTCCACTGCCAATGGCACCACAGACTGCCCCAGCCACACAAATGTCACCCACATTCCGAGGGCCTAGTTTGGTCCTATGCAGATTCCCCCACTGTCAGTCAGTGAGCTCCTACTAGCTCAGGTCAGCTGTTTCTGTGGATTGCCCCACAAACAAGAGCACCCACATATGTAAAAGAAACATTTCTAAAGCTTAAATCACACACCAAACCCCACCTGCTAATAGTAGGAGATGTCAACATGCCACTGTCACCAATGGGCAGGTCTGCCAGACAGAAACTTAATAGAGAAGTAAGAAAACTAACAGATGTCATGACTCAAATGGACTTAACAGACATTTATAGAACATTTCACTCAAACACAAAACAATATACCTTCTTCTCAGCACCTCATGAAACCTCTAAAATTGATCACATACTTGACTACAAAGCAAACCTCAACAGATACAAAAAAAAAAAAAAATGGAAAAGCCCTCTGAATCTTAAGGGATCACCATACACTAAAGTTAGAATTCAACAACAACACTAATTGCAGAAAGCCTACAAACTCATGGAAATTGAACGATGCTCATTTGAGTCACTCTTGGGTCAAGGAAGAAATAAAAAAAAAATTAAAGACTTCCTAGAATTAAATGAAAATGAATGCACAACACACCCAAACTTATAGGACACTATAAAAGCAGTGCTAAGAAGAAAGTTCATAGCACTAAGTGCCCAAATAAAGAAAGTGGAGAAATCTGACACTTGTGACTTAACAGTACATTTGAAAGTTCTGGAACAAGAAGAAGCAGACTCACCCAGGAGGAGTAGAAGACAGGAAATAATCAAACTCAAAGCTAAATCAATAAAATAGAAACAAAGAAAACAATTCAAAGAATCAATCAAACAAAGAGCTGGTTCTTTGAGAAAATCAACAAGATAGACAAACCCTTATCCAAATTAACCAAAAGGCAGAAAGAGAACATCCAAATTAACAAAATCAGAAATGAAAAGGGGGACATAACAACAGACACCACAGTTATTTTTTAATGAAATAACTTTGAATGCAGTTTTAATACTTATATAATTATTTTAGTGACTGTAACTAATTTTTATTTGAGTTACATATTCATGATGTACTTCAGATAGCATGTTTCTTTAGCGTCCCTGATATGCTCTTACTTAGAGGTTAGGGACTCCATTCTTATGCCAGGTATTCTAGGAAAGCATAATGGTGAGTGAGCATGTAAAACAACCGTGGAAGATTTTTCATGGGGACCTTGAGGGAGGCTGAAGGGGAGGGGAGAGGCAGGGAGGGGATCAGAGAAAAATGTAGAGCTCAATAAAAATCAATAAAAAAACAAAAAAAGATTTAGGATAATATTATTTGAAATGTCATTGCTATTTCATAGTATGCAGTTATGATACATTTCTCTCTTACAATTCTTTTCCTGAAAAAAGAGAAATTAAAATAATTTACTAAAATCAGGTGATTTGTAATGTACCTTCCATTTATCAATGTGAAATATTTGGGCTTGAAGTTTTTATTACCTACAGTTAATACAAACAAAAAATCGAATGAATTTTTGAGTTACTTTCTTTTTTGTATACTAATTTCCTTTTATTTTAACATACTTTTGTCCCTCCAAAGGATTTTATGTTGGCAGATTTCATAGTGCATCACCAAGACTATTTTTTAAGGCTGAAGAATTATTTCTTCTGGAGTTAATGTTACATGTTACAACCAATAGTTGTACCTATAAATCTTAGGAATAACGGCTGACTTTGTATATATGATTTCCCCTGAAATTTTACTATGCCATTTAATATAGTTTATCTCTTTAAAATAAATATTGCTTAGTGGATGCAATTTAAACAATTTTGTTATATAATTAAGCAAACAAAGTTGAGCAGGTGTCCTTGTGGTATGATTACTCATCTTTTGTGTATATGCCCAAAGTTGAGTACGTGGTTCTTGAGGTAAGTTGATTCCCAAGTCTCTAAGAAAGTGATTTCCAAGGTGCCCTTAAAGTTTGCACTCCCACCAGCAATGGAGAAGTGTTCCCCTTACTCCACATCCTCTCCAACATAAACTGTCATCAGTGTTTTTGATCTTAGCCATTCTGACAGGTATAAAATAGTATCTCAGACTTGTTTTTATTTGCATTTCCCTGAGGACTAAGGATGTTGAGCAGTTCTTCAAGAGTCTTTCAGCCATTTGAGATTCTTCTATTGAGAATTCTCTGTTTAGATCTGCAACCCATTTTTTAATTGAATGGTTTGGTATTTTGATGTTTAGCTTCTTGAGTTGTTTATATATTTTGGAGAGCAGCCATCTGTCAGATACGGGGTTTGTGAGGATCTTTTCTCACTCTGTATGTAGCTGCTGTTTTGTCTTATTACAGAAGCTTTTCAGTTTCAGAAGGTCCCTTGTTCTTAGTGTCTGTGCTGATGGTGTTATGTTCTGGAAGTAGTCTTCTGTGCCTGAGCTCACTGGATTTCATGGATGCTGGACCAAAGTTAGGGAGCCTGCATGGAACTGACATAGGCCCTCTCCATACCTGTGTGACAACCATGTAGCTTGGTCTTTTAATAAGGCTTCTAACAGTGAGAGCGGGACCTCTCCCTTGGTGCTTAGCTGGCTTTTGGTAACCTGTTCCCCATGTTGGATTACCTCAAGGTAAGGGGAGGAAGGAGCTTGTTCCTGCCCTACCTTGATATGCCATGTTTTGTATGCAAGCCCATAGAAGGTCTGCTGCTTTCTTAATGGAGGTGGAGGAGGAGTGGATGGGGAGGTAGATGGGAAAGGGGAGGAGCTAGGAAGAGAGGAAGGAGGGGAAAGTGGTTGGTATGTAAAGTGAATGAAAAAACATGCTATTTAAATAAAATTAAAAAGAAAAAAGCCAAAAAAGTATCCAAAGTACATTTTGTAATATATTATATGTATATGATGACATTAGTGTTGAAAATATTCTTAAATCCATTTTAATATGATGATATTACTGAATAAATCATATTTATTCATATGCCAGGTACTTAGTTAAGTCAATGATATCTTATTTACATTTTATAGACAGGAAAGTGTTATGTTAAGTAATTTGGGCAATATTATACATGTATTCAGTCTATAATTTTCCCAGGCATTGCGAACCACAGTTCTATTTTATGGTATTGATTCATTATAGTCATATTCTTATTGTTTGCTACTTTGAAAATAGCATGTTTAAAACCAGTGGCTCTCATAGCAAGTGTAGTCATTTAGGCAATGTAAAACAATAGGAGCTGATCCCAGTCCCAGAGACTATGATTCCGTTAACACAGGTATGGCCTGCTCTGCCAAGGTCTCAGTGTGTAGCCTATTTTGTAAGCTATTACTCTAAACAACTCTGTTCAGGGAAATGAAAATGTGAATGACAAATGCTGGCCTGCTCACACTTAATCAACTTCAGCAGAATAAGACTAGTAACCATGGTAAAAGCTATGAGGGTGCTTTAACTAATGAGAGTGTTAGCCATTAGTTCAACGTTTTTCCTATGTGGCTATGTCCTTTAATGTATCATACACTTTTGTTTTGTGCAGATATAGCCATTTGTCTTACACAAGAGGCTTCAGTGGGAAGGGAGAGTGCTGCAGTAGTTAAGCAGCTGACTATGAATTCTGTGCAAAACACACGCGATCTAGGCAATGAAGTCACATCTGAGGACCTTGAATCACCAGCGAGGAACTCCAGGAATATACAGTCCATGCGCCCTTATCCAGATGAAGGGCCATGTACAAGGTGCAGGTGAGTGTTGATTTCAGTGTTTAAAAGGTAAGAATTGGAACAACATTTCTTTAATATGTTATCCCTCTTCTTCATTTCCGCGTGAGATAAATCTAGTGTGTCAGTGACTTACAAACAATTTTAGACCCTACAAGGGCTTTCTATTATTCCACGATATTGATATAATGTGTCCAGAGAGTTGAGAGCAACAGCACAAGACAAGTTTAAAGACAGCAGCGAGGTTTGATTCTTCCTCGGTATTATTTCTGACTCTTCTTTATGGGTATAAGATTATATGTGAAACTGATATGAGATATTGTTCACCAAAGCTCAAATCCGTTCAAAGATGTCTTTGCATAGCTCTCTGTTCTTTGTTTGGTATAATTTGAATACCTTTAGAGTTACCCTGTACTCTGTCTACCTTTGGCCTTTCTTATTAATTTACATTCTGCAGCATTAAGTCATCCACTGTGAAGAAATTGGAGTCTCTGATACCTGTGTTTATTATCAATGAGATTATGCTACTTTGTTAATTGATCATGTGCAGTAAAGATAGCACTAGATTTGAACATGTCAGCATAATTCTGTTTTAATTTTTCTAGAGCACTATTTTAAGAGTATTTTTGTGTGGTTGCTATTCTGTTTGAAATTACTCAGTAGGATATATTCGTTGATGTCAATACACAGTAAAATCAATAACTGCATTGGTGTTCTTATCCCTTAGTGTCAGATTCTTACTTAAATACAATTGGGTGTATGTTTTTAAGGTATAGAGGCAAGAATGGTGGAATAATGGGTAATCATTGTTTTCATCGTATAAGAAAGATAAACTTTAGAGCTTATGTTCCTGCTGTGAGATCTGTAGTATAAGTCATTATGAGAGCATGGTAATATCCCTTCCCTCACTGACTGTCCCAGGACTCCATGCCAAAGACTGGCTTAGGTGGCGTTTAACCCCCTTCAGAGTTTACATACTTAATATTATAACACCAGAAACAATCCATCTTGTTCTCTTCTCTTTATACTGCTTTCAGGTATCATTATCGACTGTCTTGTAGAATATATTTATCGTGAAGTCTTTGGGGAATACCTATTTTATAAAGACATAAAATTAATGTCTTCTTTCATTTTAATTAAAATTAATTTTAATTTAATAATTAAAAATGAGTATGTTGCTATTTTAATAAAATTGGGAAAATGGTTGTTTCCATTTTCAGGAAAGCAAAAAATGTAAGTTGATCCTAACCAGAACCAAAAATCAAAACATTTATAGCTTCTAAAACCTGAACCCTTTTGTCAGGTATACTTTACCAGATTCTTTTTGGGATCACTATGTGCTATCCACAAACTTAATTTTCTCCACTGAAAAACTGGTATATCTGTAAGTTGATGTATTTATTGTTTTATAACCCTCATACTTTTAACTACATAAAAAGTTTAAACTTAAACTTTACATATTTAGTGTTATTAAGAAATTAATGCCATTTGTGAAATCCTATATATAAATTATTAATAATTTTCTTTTATTGTAGTATTATGGAGTCTGGAAAGAGTGATATGAATTATGAATCTGAGATTTCTCAAGTTATCCCAGACTTAAATAAAGAGACATCAGTAGCATATCTTCAAAAAGAATTGGAAATTCTCAGAATAAGCAATAAAAAGGTATAGAAATATAAAAAGTCTAATTGCTACAAAAAATGTCTTAGCTGTTGACTATTTCAGTTTTCCTGTTGTTCATTATTATTCCATTTTATTTTGTGTTTTAATGCCTCAACAGTAGCTTTTTTTTATTTTTTATTTTGTGTTGTCTTGCCACCCAGATGTGGTTCAGTTATGAAACAAGCTATGAAAATAAGCTTGTTTTGCTTTTGTAACGGCACTCATTTTCCATAAAGCTCTGGTAATTTATATTGCTACAAAGCAAATATTCAAATTTCACTGTAGTGGAATTTTACTTCAATGTTATGAAATGTGGGTTATATTATCAGCTATTTTCATGCTGCTTTGTTCATTTTTCTTCATTTTTCTTAGTATCTATGCATTCTTTCACTTCAGTGATAGATGTAACCAAATGTCAAAGTTGCAAATGATGTTATATGTCTTATATCTTATTATACTATTGCATGCATCCAGCTCAACATTTTGTTTTGTTTCCTCTGGTTTTTCCTCAACATCCCTCTGGCCTGCAAAAGTTTTATTAAATAATGTTCAGTTTCTATGGATTTTCTTAAAAATCTGTATAGTTTTCTTATTTTAATATTTTCATTTTTTGACCTAATCAGACTGAAGCATGAATCTTGTTTCTGAAGGAAAACAACACAGATGACAAAAGTCTAGGAACAATGGGAAAAGAAAATAAAAAGTGTTCTGTATAAGCATAAGATATTTTCCATAGTTTGATTTCGAACTTATTACATGACAATTTTTAGTCAGGTGACAGTGTCAATTAAATGAAATATGACAAGATAGTACTCACAGTCAGGTTTGTATCAGATATTGAGATTATTGTCTTAATTGATTTTTTTCAAAATATTGGACTTACTAAGAGAAGCAGAAACCTGCTGCTAGTAATTTAAGGATTGGTAGAGCCATTTGGAATCCTTTGCTTTAAGACAAAGGAATGAATGAAGGAGCTTCTGCAGTAGGTAATTTTAGTGATAACTGTTGTTCCTGCTTTATATCTATATGCGCATCTACAAATATATGAATTAAAATTTTTCTGTTTTTTATATCATTTGTGGTAGTCATTACTTAATGAGTATATGGAAACCTTAAAGTTTTCCCTTCAGAGTCAGTGTATTTAAATAACTAAATATTATATAAGGATTTAAGAGCAACAAAATCTTACTTTGGAATTAATTATGTATAGAAGGCATTCATCAGATAAGAATAATCTTTTAAATTTGTTTTAGCTTCAAGAAAAATTGACTAAAGAAGATAAAGAAAAGAGAAAATTAGAGCTTAAGCTGGAACTCCAGGAGAAAGCCGCCGAGGCTGAAATCGCTGAGAGGACAGCAGGTAGGAGATGGGTGCTCATGTGAAGCTAGAGGGTGGCTGGAGAATGTGTGCTGCTGGATGCTAGCTCATTGCCTCGTTTGCCAAGGGAGGGGACGCTTTTTTTTCTTTTAGCTGCTTAGAAAATAGGTGGCTTTAACATCCTGGTACTGGTATTAGCGAGGGCTTTACCTGTATTCACACTGATTTGGACATTAAATGCATTGTTAACACCATGTCAATCCAATCACAAAGAGGTTGTTTGTTTTGTTGGAAGGGCCTGAACAAACAAGGGGAAATAATGACTACCAGTGCCTCTACCTTTCAACCAGCAGTTCAAATACCACTTATTGTTTTAGCTCTTGGGAGGAAATACTTCTCCTTTGTATTAGATAGCACTATATTCATTACCAATGGAAACCTATATTTGATTTTTAAAAAAAAAACAAAAACCTGTTTTATACAGCTAATAGGTTAACATCTGATGATATAGATGATGACAGAAATAATGTTTTCCCTGCGATTAAAGTGAAAGTTTACCACATTTTAATGTTGTACAGAATTGCCTTAGATTTTGGAAACTGTCTTACTCATGCACAGGTCTTTGCATGGAGAAAATTTTAAAGCATATTTACATGTTAGAGATATGTCACTGGATTCTGGTCAGTGATCTCCATCTGTGTAGTCATCATAGCTTTTTCTTCTTGCACTATTTTTCTGTGTTAAGAAGAGTGAAATTTGTAAAATGATAGATAATTATTTAGAAGTATTTTATAGATTACTTGTTTAACAATTTCATATTTTATGAAATTATTTAGTGATTAATTTTAGGTTATAATTATGTTCTATAAACTACTTAACTTGTTTACATATATAAAAGAATTAGGGAATTTTAGGTCAGATATATGATTAATATAGTTAATTAAGATTAACACAAATAATCTAGAAGAATACTGGGTGGCAACTTTTCTATTTTTGACAAACAACTATAAGCTTTTTGTTTCTTTTTGATAGGGAAATGTAAGAATATATTTTAAGGAAAATTAATAATACATTAAAATGAATAATAAAAGTAAAATTTAGAACAATTGGGAAGTTCCTAAATTTTTATAAAAATCATATATGTATACACTATATATGCATCTTAACTTTCTAAATGTACTACATAAATAATAAAATGTTTGGGGGGCTATAATGACATAGTAATGATTTAATGCAACTAAGTAGCCTATCTCTTAAAGAGACTCATTGAACAGTAATATTTACTATTTAACTTTTGAATAATATAGTTCAGTATGTAGTTCAAATTTTTGTGTATTGTTATATATTTAAAATTTTTTGATTGAACAATTTGAATAATACATACAAAATGGAAGGAATTCCATTGTCCTAATTATAATGTTTCTTTCATTAATAACAATATTGTTTTAGACTATGTGATGTGTTTTAAATCTCTTATTTGCACCTAGCTGATGAAAATACCTGGGTTATATTGTTTCCCTGAAACATAGCAATAGACTCAAGAGACTAAAAAGAACAGGGAAACATTTCATTGATTTGAAATTCTAAAAACTTCTATCCTTTGTTCATTCTTGAAATTTTCATCATTTCTAAATAGATACAAAGTTTTAATAAACTCATATTCTACCTCATATTTATGAAGTGCATTCCAAAGCAAAACACTAGGAAATAAAAGCAATTACATCAGCAGAGTAATAGAAAGAGAGGCAATGCAGGACTCTGATTATATGTAAGCGATGCTTTGTATCTTGTAACATAAAAGAACTAATAATACAGGTGAGTGTGGATGCTTGTTTTTATTACTGTACTTCACATTTTATTTCAATATGTGTATTTGGTGAAGTATAAGATAAATATACATGTGTCTATTATAATGTTTGTGAGCAAAATATTAATGTTTACAAAGCAGCTTCCACAAAAAGGTAAATACTGGATGAACACCAAACTAAATGCTGAAAATAACAAATATGATGCAAAAATATTTGTAGGTTTAAAATTTTTTAATATGTGGTAAATAATCTTCCTACTAGATATTTTCTTGGAGTATATAAGATATAAAAATTTATGAGAATGCTTTTATTGTGTTTGTTCTGATTATAAGAATATTATCAAATATAATGATGGAATTATTGCATAAATTAGATACATGTTATAAGATGTGATACAATAATGAATTTTCTTAGCAATATTTGATAACATGCAAGTCTTTTATGTCTCAAAATTAAGTTAAAGAAGTAGTAAGAAAATATCATTTACAACAATATTGTGCTAAAAGAAGCAACCTTTATTCACATGTATTGAAAAAAATTTGTTAGTCTCTTAATGTGAAGCTGAGTTGGGATTTCCCAGGACCTAGTAAAAAATCAGATGTGGAACATTACCTGGAATACTAGTGCTGTAGTGGAGAGAAGTCCCTGGAACTCACTGCATTAAGATACTTATATATTGTTTATGTATTGATACCATATTGCAATGTATACTTGTAAATTGTTTACATTTGGAGGGTCATTGTCCTCATTTATTACACAGTTGTTTATTCACTCTGTCTTTAAGTCATATAGATACTAAGAATTGTAGATCAATAGTCATCTATGTTTGTCATATTTATAGCTAGACTAATCAGGTTCTTTAGATACATAGAGATTATATTCTGTAT
>JAQHUG010000132.1:2482726-2499492 GCA_028555095.1 Dicrostonyx torquatus
AAAAAAACCTGGTTCAGGATCCCAATCCCTGGAGAAGAACTGGAACGGGAGAGCCTATTTGAGTCATGGCACCAATGTTGTGCTTTTGTGGCATGTTCCCCAGCAGGCAGGGGACAGCAGGTCCTAAAACAGTCAGTGGGTCCCAAAACAGCCAGTCCCAGCGAGTCCCAGCAAGGGTGGGTGCCCGAGACCACACTGGCATGTCTCCATGTGGCTGCGGTTCCCCGGCAGCTTTTTGGCGGCTAGCTGCCACTAGCCATGTGGTGGCTGAGGGAGGGTGAGAGACAAGACATAGACCATGCAGAGTAAAGTTGAATATTTATTAGGGTTATGGGGGGGAAGGGAGAAGGGGAAAAGGGGGGAAGAGAGGGAGAGAAAAGAGAGAGGGAGAAAGAGGAGAGAGAAGAAGCAGCAGCTGCTGCCTCTCCAAGAGAAGGAACAGGAAGAGAAGGCAAGTGTCTGGATGCAGGGAGGAAAGGAGTGGGCGTGGCTTGTTTCTTCAAGGGACAGAAATCATTACACATATGATCTCCATTAAGCCTGTCTTGAAAATCCCTCATAGCATTCATAGAGGTTAGTCTTCCAGGTAATGGTAGAGTTTTGTTAGGTCCATACTCAGTATTAACCATCACAGTAGTGCTGCAGTTAGCAACATACATGGCCTCTCTGTTGGGCTGTCCCCACTCAGTGCCTGCAGGTTTCTTTTGTAGATCTGCAATGTTCCTGTAATCTCCAACACTTTCGGTTTTCTGTTGTAACTAGCTTTGTATTCATAGGTTTTCAAATGAGCTCAATAGACTTATTATGAAGAGTGCAATGGAGTTCCACATGTCTTAGCTTCCTAAGTTTTCTCATAAATCTTGATCCACGCTTCTAGGTTATGGGTTTCCTAGGAGATTTGACCAAAGAAACAATTCTCCCCATCTCATTTAGTGAACTAGTAAGTTTCATGGTGTTGACTATTAGCATAAGTATAAAAGACCATGGGTGACTCAAAGGCAGCGACATAACTGAAAAGTCTACCCCAGCATAAATGATGACTTATGAAAGCTACTGTAGAGCTGTCTATACAACTTGCATGTAGTTCAACTGGTCTGAGAATCTCCTCTCCTTAACAGTCATTACTGCCATGGCTGCTTAATGAGACCTAAGTTTTCTAGGAAGCTCAGTTCAATCAGGGTCCATTTTTGGATATCATATTTTCTATAACATACCTTTCCCTTTATTCCAGTGGAAAGTACAGAGCATTTCTAATGGTGTGGATCTATTTAATAACATTGCTTACTTAGTCTGGATCTATTTTCTTTGTACCTTTAAATTCTTCCATTCCACCCCTCCCCTGTGAGCTCCTTTTCTGGCCAATTGTGTTTTTCAACTCCTTTGCTTTTTGCTCATGAGTCTTACGATAAACCTAGTTAAGAGTAGACACCAATGACTATGTTATAGCCTAGGTGTTTGTTGGGGCCCGTGGCCCCAACATAGAAACTAATACTTTGCCCTAAGTGTATTGGTCCGGAGGCATGTGGAAATAAGGAGACACAGTTCACACAGTCATCTCAGGCTTCTTCCATCCTGAAGAAATACCCCAGTTTATTCTACAAAACACCTCTTATCGCCCAGGTAAACCAAGGTGGAATCCTCATTAATATTCCTTTTCCAGGAGACATGGGGCTAGTGGAAACACCTGCCACTTAATTCTACCAGCTTTGGAGCCAACACTTCTTCCCAGGTGATCTACACAACAATAGGGGAAGGAGCAAAACCTTCTGGCCTTTGTGTTGTGGGCAGCAGGTTTGCAGCTGCTAAGGAAAAACTAGTGTGGCTGAAGCCTGCTTATAAATATTTTAAATGAAATTAGGCCCACAGATATTATGCTATCTTGATACTTTCTTCACCTAATAATTAGTCCCATATTTCTAATTCATCTTCGCTTAGATTTTCAAGACCTGCTCAGACATAATTCTTTGCCCAGTGGTAACACAAATTGCATATAGTCTAGTTACCAGCAGAATCCTGTTCTAGCCGGAAAGCTCACAAGCTAAGCTTTTATTGCATGAATTTCTCTCAGTGATATGGTTTTTATATTTCTTCAAGAATCACCCATTAAATAATAATAATTCTTGAGTCACTATAGTTTATATCTTCAAACTCTTGCATATTCCAACAAATTAGTTCCAAAAGCATAAGAACCTCATGTTAAGATCATCACAATAACAAACGCACTTCTCTGCACCAAATTTCCACTGACCTTTGCGTTTCTTTGACCACAATACCCAATAGAGTCATCTTAAGGAAAAAAAAGAGTTAATTTTAGCCCACTGTTCAGTAGGCTTCAGGACTTGATGATAAAGGGGAGACATGGTGGAGTGGTTCAGTCCATGGAAAAAGCATTTGGCAGTGTCAGTCTCTTTGCTGCAGGCCAGGCCACAGAAAGTAAAAGTATAAGAAATGGGGGCTAGCATACAGCCTTTCAAGTTTTGTTTCTAATGCTCCACTTGAGCCTATATACCCACTCCTACTACAGGTTCCACAGCCACTACAATTCATAAGGGAAACAAACACTCAAAATATGAGCCTTTGAGAAACATTTCTGTTTCGAATCATGGCAATATGTGGTCCAATTTTTGTTTTTTCAGAAAGTATAAGAAATATGATTTCTTTTTATTATTCATCTATATGTTGTTTTGTTGTTGCTCTATATATTGGCACTCACTTATTCCATTACCATTGAATGCAAAGCCTCTTTTGACACCAGGGTTGTTTTGTACTTCTATCAAACATAATTTTGTCATATTAATGTGGGTTACTTTATAGACTAAATTATGTCATTCCTATCTGTCTATCTATCTCTCTCTGTCTGTCTGTCTATCTATCTATCTATCTATCTATCTAGATATGTCTACTTCTTTGCCAGTGTTATATAGTCTTAATTTTTGAATTTTTTTATGCCTTAAAATCACATATTGCTCCAACTTTTCTCCTTAATACAGAATAATGCAGTTATTCTAGTACCTTTACCTTCCTAAATATATTTTTAAATTATTTTGTTTATATCTACAGAATGTTTTACTAGATTCAAATGTTTTTATTTGTATTTTTTGGATTGCAAACTCTTTATTATTTGAGGTCATTGTTCTGCTTCTTACTATTGAACTAACTTTCAGGAAAGAAAATGATGGATCAACAGAAACTCAAGAAATGTGACATTTCATGCATGGGTTTTTCACTTAGATTGCAAAGTTGTCAGTCAGAACTTTCATGGTAAAGGAAATCAATTTAAACCTGAGCCCATGAACATTTACCTCAGCAAAATTCTTAACTAATTATCATGACTGTGTTAAGTTAGACTATATTAGGCATTATCATGAATAATGATGAATAAAGAGATAAGACACAAAGAAGAAGCTGATCTAAATATATTTAGTGCCTGCCTCTTTAAAAAAATTACTGTTTCCTATTCTATTTAATTTTATTGAGATGATTATTATGACATTAACATTTGATGTCTTTGATAAACACATTCCTAAGACTTTGTAAGCAAAGGAGAAATAAGAGCAGCGGTCTTTTCTCTTTATTATGTTTATATTATGCATGCATATATACAAACTTTTAAATCTCAAGTTTTCTCAGTTAATTATAAGTAATAACAATAGTATAATAGTAATAAAAATAATAAACATCATTGAAAAGGAAAAGGGACTGGCTTTGCTCACTTCTTCTTGGCATGTTAGATCTAGCACATAAGGCTCACTAAAAAAAGTTCAGGATTATTTACTAGCAAATTAAAAATCATTACATATTATTTTAGAACTGATCACACAGATTCCTTAACGTTTGAGAGATAAGTTTACATGCCTGATAATAATTAAGCCTTTGATAAGAAATCAATTTTAACTTAAGAATTGTTCATTACTAACTGCGGATTTTATAACTAGACTAAATTCAGTTATTTCAACTATTTCTAAATTATGAAGTTGTTCATTTAAAACATTTGAACTCTTTATCTTCCTCTCCTTAAAGTAATAAGTTTTCATATTGTCATACCCCAAAACAACTTATAAGTATTACAGGAAAATCCCACATTTCTGTTGATCCCAAATGATAACATTCCTATATTATTATCTTTATTTGGTAGAAATTAAAACTACAAGTTTATTGCCATAATTATCAAAATAATTTAAAGATTACCAGAAGTTTACCAATCGAGATGTTTGGCAATCATCTATCCTCTCACATTTTAATTTTATGTTTAATAATTATTAAACTTTTAAGTACTCATACTGATTTTTTTCTGGAAACTACAATGAACAGCTTTTAGTTTGATTTCACTTGAAAAAGTTTAATACCAAAGTATTTTAAAATACGTGACTCCATTTAAAATTTATTTAGCTAACTGTAAGTTAAATACTACCAACATTCAAGTCCTCTTGCTGTGCAAGAATTCTGATTTTATGCTGTGCTTTTGAAGTGAGTACAAAACAAGTACTACTTTGCAATTTTTGTCGAATAAACTTTTATAAGTTGTATGTCTGAAAATGTAATTTATTTTAGAGAAACTCTATAAAAGACAAGAATATTTGGTCTTCTGGAGATGTGACTAATGCTTGTGAGCCACTGTTGTATGTAATTAGGGTCTCTAGATCTTACCATTGTGTCATTGTATGTCAGTGTGTACAGACAGCGCTTTTTCCTTATATTTTTTTCTATTAAATTGCTGTGTTGAAAAACAGCTACTTATTCCATGATTATAGTGTAGTTTATCCAGTTGTGACATTTGGAACAATTCTGTCGCATTTTTATCAATTGTCTCTAATAAATTTTAGTAACATCCTTTTTCTGGTAAATATTAAATCCCAAAAGTGCGAATATGGAGAGGGCCTCAGAGGACAAGAAATTGATCGATAAACCTTTTGTACAATTTAAAAATAATCACAGTTCTTTTTAAATCTGTCATTGACTAATATCCATCACAGAACCATTGCCTAAATTCTGTTTTCCAAAATATATCCCTTAGACTCTTTTTTATTAGTACATTTATTCAGTTCATCCATATTAACAAGCATTTTAGTAAATGTGATAATCAGAAAATGCATTGATGAAGAGGAATATTGTCTTTCTCTCTCAATTGAATAACTCCGTAAAATATGAAAACAGAAAAAAACCATCTAAAGTATGGTTGTATTTTGATCTGCTTGTATATTCGGTGTGTTTGTATACTAGGTGCAGCAATAGATTTTCAGATTTAATTTAGTGCAATTATTTGTCATTGCTTTTGTGGGACCTAAGTTAAACTTTGTAATGAAAATGCCTGCTTTGTTTTTTACTTGTGGCAGCTTCCAAAAAGAGAAAGGAAATAGTTTCTGACCAGAATTGAAAGAACAGGAATAAATATCATGATGAGAAAGAGTGCTTCTGTCACTGGGGAACTTTCTTCATCTAAACACATATGAACAATTGATCCTTGTAGTCATATATAGCAGTAAACATTAATAACTTAACAGTCTGAAGTCAGAGCAGAAGATAGAGAGCATTATTGGAAGACGGAGCCGAGCAGGTGCCACTTTAATATGTTCAGTGTCATGGTTGACTCTAAAGACTAGTCGAATGAAATTACTCGAGGTTCTAAAGATTTAAAAAGCGAACTCATTTTGCTGCACTAAGGAAATGCTACTGATCAGGCTTTCTGTGTCCCTTTTTTCTAGGCTAGAAAATATTAACCCTGAAGAAAATGACATGGTAAGCCATTCTCTGAGGAGATTTCTCGATGTCAGTCTTATATCTTAGAGGCTTAAGTTCAATTGAGTGGGTTTCAAGAACTAAGATGTGGGAAAAAGAAGAATTGACACACTAATAATGTACATCTTTGCTGCAATATGAAAATTCAATAACTTCACTCAGTCAATTTACAATTCACATGTGCCTATTAATTAAAACCCTATATTAAATAAAATATATTAAAACCTCATGTCTGACTAACATATAATGGTGTTGGTAGACATTACAGGAATTACTGAGCAGAATAAACAATGCAGACACTGGGATAGCTATTGAGAAGAATGGAGCTCTAATTGTGGATAGAATCTACAAGACCAAGGAATGTAAAAAGAGAATAACTGCAGAAGAAATGAAGGCAGTGATAGAAGAGCGGGACGCGGCTTTGTCTCAGGTAACTGCTTGTGCCCATGAAAGCATACAACTGCCTTCTCGCCTCTTTTACCATCCCGAAACAGTGAAATTTGCTCAGATATAATTTACCTCCCTTTTAGAATCTTTTGTTATATAAAGAAAATACCTTTCCTTGTGACATAACACACACATACACACACACACTACTTTTTTGTATTTGGTATCTAATTCACACTAGTGTGGATTAAAAAATCAATAACATGATATTTTAATATATTAAAATATTTGAATTTCAGCACTGCTTTTATGAATATACATCCTACAATTTAGTAAATAATTTTTTAGTAAAATAATGCTCTATAAAATTTTAACTTGCAACAAAATATACTTGCATTCATTAATCACTTCTATATTACATTTCTTACACTGTAGTTTTGTAAGTGTTAAGACTGTTTTTGTTTGTTTTCTGGGTTGGTTTTGTTGTTTTCAGTTTTTATTCCCAGAAGCTGTGTTGATATGTATTGGATCAAAAAATAGACATTAATTCAACTCTGATTTCTCCTCTGAGAGTACTGGGTCTATTATCACGGGTTTCAAGTTCTCCTCCTCAACAGTAAGAGCACTGGGCATGCAGGCTAATTCCTCCTTTGGAATTGTTTTTTTGTCCTCCTGTCCTTCCCAAGGACAACTTTGAAATCATGCACAAGACGACACTGCTCATATATGCTGTGGTGGCAGTTGACATATACGTGGTGTTACATCCCTTGCTTTGTGACATTTTCAGAATCGAGTTCACTGTTTCTTTCTTCCTCTCCTGCCAGCATACCAGCTCTTATTTCCTATGCTTACTGTGTGCTGTGTATTCTTTATGCCATTTACTTTGTGGTCATATCCTGTTCTTCATTGTTAATGATTCTCTAATTCAAGCATCTCCATTTATGGCCTCCAACTTTCTTAGCTCATTTACTCTGGAATTTTGACTCCATCAAGTTCTCAGCTTCACTAGTACCTGTTTCAATGGATCTTGCCTATTCTTTTTTTAGTCTCAGATTTGCCATGTCTGCTCTTACCTTACCTATTTTAGCTTCCTTTGCTTATCATAATTATAACCAACTTTCATATAACTTCAGTTCTCTTCTCTTTTATTAACTAATTTTTTTATTTAACTCTTTCACACATATGTATAATGCATTCTGTTTACTGTCACCCTCACCTCCTCCTATCTCATTCCAATCCCTGTTTACACCACCTCCTACCAGTTACTTTCCTAAATTCACATTGCGTGTGTGTGTGCATATGTGTGTGTGTGCATGCGCGTGCTTATGTGAAAGAGACAGACACATAGAGAGAGGTGGGGAGGAAGCGAGAGAGACAGAGACAAAGATAGAGAGATTTAGTTTGACTATCTGTGATACAAATTTAAAACTACCAGTTGGAATGTGGTAATGTGGTCACAATATTCTCTTTCTCTTAATCTGCCAATAGTTAATAGTTCATCAGAGAGGAGTAGGGCTCCCTGCTTCCTCTTTCCCCATATGTGGTTGTAAAAGAAACCATTCTTGCTTAAACCAGTGCAGTCATCCACATCTGCTGTGGGTTTCTGATCAGAGCAGCTGTGTCTTACCAAGAAGATATTTCACAGCCCTTATTGGTGTCTGACTCTTAAGTTCTTTGTGCTCCCTGTTCCACAGTGTGCCCTGAGCCTCATCAAGATGGCATAGTAACTTGTTTAGAATTGAGCACTAACCTACCACTTTTTCAGCTCCTTGTGCTTTGTAGTGATGTATTGGGAAATAGCTTAGGTTTGTGAGTTCGAGGTCAGCCTGGTCTACAGAGTGAGAAGTGTTACACAGAGAATCCTTGTCTCAAAAACAAAAACAAAAAAAAACCAAAGGGGGGAAAAACTACAAATTACAGCATTTTAATTGATCGATATCTACAGTCCAGTCTAAGTGAAGAATAACATCTTAAATAATTTCTACTTTCAGTCATAAAACTTTGATTTTACAAGACTCTCCAAGAAATTATGTGTTCCTCACAGTTCTTTCCTACCTCCTCTTCCATTTGGATCCATCATCTCTGTCTTATGAGAAAACGAACAGACATGTAAGAGATAATAATAAAAATAATATGATATGATAAACTAAAAAGAAACACTTCAGAATAGGACAAAACAAACAAATCCAAGATAAGGCACAAGAAGCAGATAAATGCTGAGACCTACTTGTTGTACAAGGCTTCTTGCTCATTCCGTGTTGTAGGAGGGACCTTCTGTATTTCTGTTGTTTTCATTGGTTTAATAAAGAAACTGCCTTGGCCCTTTGATAGGGCAAAATCTTAGATACGCAGGGAGGACATAACGGAATTCTGGGATAGAGAAGGCTCAGAGAGCTGCTGCCATGAAGCCGCCAGGGTCAGACATGCGGAATGATTCCCAGTAAGACCACTACCTCATGGTGACACACAGACTATTAGAAACGGGATGAATCAGATGTAAGAGTTGGCCAACAAGAGGCTAGTGATAATGGACCAGGCAGTAATTAAATTAATACAATTTTCATGTGGTTATTTCAGGTATAAGCTAGCCGTGCGCCCGTGCAGGCGGAAGCTGGGCGGGAAGGAACAAAAGGGCCCGTGCTCCTCTCAGGTGCTGGGAACCCAGTCCACACCTTATTACTACAATTCGGTCCACACAGACCGAAAATAACTACACAGAAATTATATTAATTAAATCACTGCTTGGCCTATCAGCTCTAGTTTCTTATTGGCTAGCTCTCACATTTTAATTTAACACATTTCTATTTATCTGTGTATCGCCATGTGGGTGTGGCTTACCAGGTAAAGCTTCGCCTGGCGTCTGTCTCTGTTAGGGCTACTTGACTTCTCCTAACTCTGCCTTCTTTCCTCTAGCATTCAGCTCAGTTTTCCCCTCCTAGTTCTACTCTGCCAAGGCAGTTTCTTTATTCATTAGCCAATACACATATACAGAAGGACCTTCCACACTTCCTACTCATTCATGCACATTCAGGAATCCCATAAGAATACAAAACTGGGATCCATAATGTATAAGCAATGGACCTGTGAGCTAAAAAGTAAAATAAAAAAATTTAAAGATAAATTTAAGAATTAAAAGAAAGAGCCCAGACATGATATTGTTAGACAAGGAACCTCCAAAGATGCTCTGCAGTTTCTTCTGTGGCCTACCCTCAAGAGTAACGTGTTTCCCCAGTGAGACTTCCTTGGGTGAAACTAAATTTTCTGTTGCAAGTGGTTAACAAATGAAGAAAGCTTCTGTGTTAGGGATGGGGCTTGCGTCCACTTCTCTTCAGCTCTAGGACTTCATCTGGTGTAGACCCATGCAGGCCCTGTGTATGCTGCCTCATTCTCTGAGTTCATATGTGTGTCAGTCCTGTTGCCTTTAGAAGGCTTTTTTCCATAGTGTAGTCCATGTCCTTCTATGGCTTCTTAGACTCTTTCACTTCCACTTCCAAATAGTTCTCTGAAGCCTGAGGGCGTGGATTTAATGGAGATACCTTTTTAGAGCTGTGTGTGTTCCAAGGTCACTTACTCCCTGCATAGTGTCTACGTGTGGATCTTTGTTTTCATTTCCATCTACTGCAGGAAGATTCTCTGATGATGGCTGAGCAAGGCAATGATCTATGAGTGTGGTAGTCATTAGGAGTCATGTTACTGCTATGTTCCCTTAGTAAAAGGTAATATTTGGTTTTCCCCTAGGTCCAAGGGCTACCTAGTCTCATATTCTTGGTCACCAGTGCAATGTCAGGAATGGGTCCAATCTCATGGGGTGGGCCTCCAGTCAAATAAGATATTGATTGGTTACTCCCACAAACTTTGGGCCACCATTGCGCTAGCATATCTTGAAGCAGGACACCATTGTAGATCAGAGAGTTTGTAGCTATTGGGGTTTACATTTCTCCTTTGGTATTGTTCAGAGTACCTTTTGGTACCCAAAATTCTAGCCCACCCATAGGGGTGAATACTCTGGATAGGCACCAGCTTAACTTATCCATATTCCATGAATTGTGTAGGTATTATCCTCATCAATTGGGCCTTACTGTCTCTGTGGAAAGCAATCAGTCTTGACAACAGTCTGAGTTGTCTGGGGATTCCCATGGGACCCCTTCAGCCATCAAATCAATTAGATGTAACCCATTCCCAATACTGGAAGCATCATTTGGTGGCAAGAGATTTCCAATTGAAGCTATTGTCTCCCCCATTATTTGGCAATTTCATTTAGATCATTTTCTCATATGTATATATACATACATATATATTAGTAAATTTCTACTTGTACTAGGTTTCCATACTACCCCTCAAATGACCCTTAATTTTAGGTGACTCTCCCTGTATTTCCTCCATCATTCTCTTCCCTCACTGTTCCCACTTGACCTTATATTTCAGTCCCCTTCATCTAGTCCATCCATAACTATTCTGTACCCCCATTTCCTTACTCTGTATCTAACCTCTGTGGTTCTATGTATTGTAGCTTGTTAATCTTTGATTCAACAGCTAATATCTACATATAAGTGAATACCATATTTGTCTTACTGGGTGTGAGTTACTTCTCTCGGGATAATTTTTTTCTTTAGTTCCATCCATTACCTAAGACTTTCATGATTTCATTTTTTAATACTTAGTAATATTCCATTGTGTAAATGTACCACATTTTCTTTATCCTTTCATCTGTTGAGGGACATCTAGATTGTTTCCAGTTCGTGGCTATTATTAATATAACAACAATGCACATGTTTAAACAAGTATCCCTGTGGTAGGATGAAGCATTTTGGGGTATATGTGCAAGAATCTTATAGCTGGATCTTAAGGTAGATTGAGTCTCATCTTCCTGAGGAACTGCCACACTGATTTTCATAGTAATAATACAAGTCTGTAGTCTGACCAGTAGTGGTTGATTGTTTCCTTTACATCCTCACCAACTTACACTGTCACTTTTAAAGTTAATCTTAGCCATATTGATGGGTGCAAGTTAAAATCTCAAAGTAATTGGGCAACACAAACTGACTTCATGGCGGGGGTGGGGAATCTCAAAATTTGGTTGGTAAGAAGTAACGGTTCAGGATGGTATGTGTGACAAATTGGGGAGTTTAATATAATCAAAATATCTAGAATAAAATTCTCAAGAATTAATAAAACTACTATTAATGAAAAGAAGAAAGCACCATGGATACAGTAGCTCCAATCGACACCATGCAGACTTCACCAGTTTTTATCAGTGTCTTATTGTCGCTGCAGGATCTGTCCTTGGCATCGGATTGCATCATCGTTTCTGCCAGCCTCCTCTACTTTGTCTGTGATGCACACCTGATCTTTCTGCTATCTGAGAGTTTTATATGTGTGTTCTATAAAATATCTCTACATTTTTGGCATTTTTGTCATGATTAGATTAGCTTTTGAGTTTTGGGAAAAATACCAAATTGATATCACTTTGCTTTTAAACCTTTTTAAGTAATTTTACATTTTCCAAACATACTGATTCTGCATAATTCTAGGAAAATTTTAGTATCCTTCCTGTAAATACTGAAAATTATCATATTCAGTGACAATTAGATACATTTGATAATTTATATTTCAAATCAAAGTTAGTTATTTATACTGTACTCTTATTTATAAGAAAATGTTCCCATTTTTTTAATCTCAAACTGGGTACAGGAAAAAGTTTCATTCTTTGAAAGAATAAATTATTTATAATTAGCATTTTATTTAATCCACAAGACATCTTACACACAAACCGTCCATTCTTTCCCCTTTCTCATTTGGTCGGTTCATGCTTGTATGATAAATAAATTGCAGAAATACCTGGAGTTGAAAGATAGAGATGGAACTTGCATTTCTCCAGATGACTTGTTGAATCATTAACTTCATCATTCCCCATGCTCTAATCCACTTCTTGTTGCTGTTACAAAATCTGTGAGGCTGGGTACTTAAGGAGAGTGAGTTCTGCTTAACATACAATTTTTGAAGACTGCAAATTCAAGGTTGGATGGGCTTATCTTTTGTGTAATAGAAGTATGTTGTAAGAAGAAATCACATGGTTAGACGGTCAGTTTGTGAGATTCCTGTGCCAGCTTTGCCCTTTCTAAAAGAACTAACTGCCTATCACAGAATCTAATACATGTGCCACAGAGGTAGCTAGCTATGCTAATCTCTTCCAATAATAGGTCTTGAAGTGAACTAACAACCTTTCATTTGGCTCTGTCTTTCAGAAGTTCTTCCCTCCCTAGCATTGCCACACTGGAGACGAAAGTTCCTTTAGAAGATACATTTGGCCCATAACTAAACCACCAAATCAAAATAATAAGTCATTCACGTTGTTAAATAGAAGAATTTTCACAGAATCAAATACTTTAGAATTTTGTAGGGCGCTGGAGAAAAACTAAACTTAAATTACTAAATTAATGAGTCTAATTTTAGTTTAGTTTTATATCCTTTTTCTTTTATGCCTAGCCATTGGTACTAGTGTAAGTTTCAAGATTTCATAGGTAAATTATTTCATATATTTTCAAATATCCATTATACTGATGATTTCCTTAGTAGCGTGCTAAGAGATACAGTTGGGTCCATGCTAGCTATTAATAAGCAACAACAGGATCATAGGATCTGATGGGGACTTTTAGCTTTAGCAGCAGGGACTCATTTTTTCCTTGGGGAGCTAGAAAAATTAGGCTAGTTTTAGGTTAGTCTCTGATGATGACTAAACAAGGCACTGATCTATGAGTATAACAGTATAATGGCATTAGGAGTCATTTTATTGATACTTGGCCTTTTTGGTTTTTTGGGGTTTTTTTTTAACATAAAAATAGTATTTGGTTTTTCCCTTACTCTAGGTTATCTAATCTCTGAAATATTTCGAAATAATTTAATGCCATATTTGTTTTGGCTATAATAATGCCTTTTTTGTAATTCAGCGACCTCATTTTGCCTAGACTAAAACAAATACTACAGATGACATCTCCTTTGTGCCTAAAGCTGAGAGATAGAGAAGGCAGAAAGAAACCAGGGGTTATCATCAGGGTAATTAAAGACATTCAGCCAAGCAGTTCATAACCAGATTTCTGTCTTTCTATAAGCCACAAGCCTATACAAAACACCAAGCTTCAGCTCTAGCAAATCCAACACAGAAATGAAATCAAAACTCTAGGGAGACAATTGATCAACAGGAAAGCACACTGACCTGCTGTTTTATAAATCTGTTTTGACTTGAAGCATAACTAACCCTGTCACTCTGACCAGTCTTCCTTCAACCCTCTCTTTAAGACCCAATTTAAACATTTCATCCATGGATACTTCTCCCATGAAGCAATACTGATGACCGTCCTTCCTTCCTGCACTTTACTTTGTATCCTGTTACAGCACTTGCCATAATGTTTTATTAGTTTTTCTTTATGGCTCTCATATTTTCTACCATGGAGATTGGAACTGTTTTGTATATTCTGTTTTTGGTAGTCCTATGATATTATAGGTACTAAATATATACTTACTGAATTGTTGAACTTATTAACTTTATTTGACTGATGAGTTAACCTACAGTTTTTGATCTGCTTCAAAATGTAATAAATAAAAATGGTGAAATATTTTCCATCTGTTCATGTTCTACTGAGTGACGATTATATGCCTTGTGCTGTGTTTCGGCAATAATCCCATAGTCTAATCATTGAAAGAGAAATGTTTCTGTCTCTTGTAGAATTTATAATTTTGTAATGAGATATAGGAAATGAGTAAAGAAATAAAAGTATTTTCAGATAGTGGTGTAATTAGAACACAAGTAATGGAGAAGACTGGGATTTATACCAGGCTTTCTTTTGGGCCACTACCAAACTCTCAGATCATGGCGGAGACCTCTATTAACTTTGAATGTTCATCCTAGATTAGGCTCATTTCTGAGCTTTTTTAACTTAAATTAATCCATTTCTCTTTGCCCTTTGCCTCGGGCTTCTTTCCTTTCTTCCTCCTGTATATCTTATTTTCACTACTTCTTGTGTCTGGCTGATTGGCGGCCGCCTGGTGGACCCTGGGCTTGTCCTTCTCTCTCTCCTTGTTTTCTTCTTTGTTTTCTTTTCTTATTCCTTATTTATTGTTTCTTCCCACCAACCGCACCTAAGAGGAAAGGGAATGGTAAGTATTAAGAAAGGCAACTAGTGAGAGAGACTTTTCAAGAGTGTAAGATCCTAATGATTAAAATTGGTGAATCTGTGTTTGATAATTCTTAGTTTACCAATTGGCTTAAAGTACTACAGTGTCAGGCTGTAAAATCTAGAGAAAACATTAGAAATAATGTCACTAGGATTGGAGAGACGGCTCAGTGAGTAAAGTGCTGGTTGTATGACCTGAAGACTTTGGTTTGGATCCCCAGTACCCATGTTTTTTGTTGTTGTTTTTGCTTTTTAAAAGCCAGATGGGGTCACAGCTCTCAGGAACTTGGGTGTTGTGGGGCATAGGCAGACACATCTTGGGACTCTGGCCAGCCACTCTAGCCAAAACAGTGAATTTCAGGGTCAGTGGAAACACTGCCTCAAGAACATTAGATAGTAAAGCATCCATCTCTGGCTTCCCATACAGGTAATATATCCACATGTTCATATGCTCACACAAGCATGCAGGACATATGCAGGTAATGCACCCACATGTGCATATGCTCACACATGCATGCACCACATGCATGTATATAATGTAGAAGAAGCCAATATATTCCAAAGTTGTTCTTGTGTAAGGTTATATAGATTTGTAGAAGAGTAAATCCTGAATGTTATCACACAACTAGCAAGGCAGATAGAGAAGTAACAAAGAGAACATATCTAGGGGAAATTTATGAATAATTTAAAGTTTTCAAGTAATTTTCTCTTTATATAACAACAGAAATCTAACCCTGAGAAATTAATATAACGACACATATTTTAAGTTCCAAAGCTCTATACTATAACAGTCATTGGCCAATTATGAATTTCTCACATGGTATTTTGTGTGACCTAAAGTAACAGACAGGTTGAGATTAGGTAACACAGCCTAATCCACTTGAATAGCAAATCCACAATCGTGGTCAGTGATCTCAAAGTTAATTTCCATTTAGCAAATAAAATAATCAGATAACCGGAGATAGAGCCAGAGACCCATATTCACATCAGAGCAAGAGACTGAGCTACCAAGGTCCAGTGGAAGAGCAGAAGGAGGGAGAAGATGAGCAAGGAAGTCAGGACCGTGAGGGACTGGCCCACCAACTGAGACAGTGTGCTTGATCTATTGGGAGCTCATCGAATCCAGCTGGACCAGGACTGAAGGAACATATGACCTAACTGGACTCTATGAATGTGACTGCCAATGGGGACTGACTGAGAAACCAATGATAATGGCACAGGGACCTATCTCTTCTGCATGTATTGGCTTTTTGGGAACCTATTCTATATGGATGCACACCTTCTTAGGCCAAGATGGAGGGGGGAGGGCCTTGGGCTTTCCACAGGGCAGGGTATCCTGCCCCATCTCAAGGAAGCAGTGGGAGGGCGGTGGGGTATTGGCTGAGCGGGAGGGCCTGGGACAAGGGGAGTAAATGTAAATTTTTCTTTTAACAATAAAAAAAATCAGATAACCAAGTTTTAAAAATTCTCTTTTGTCTTCATTTTCTATTCCTAATAATTAACGTTATACATGATATATAAAAGATGCAAAATAATAATGTGTTAAATAATCAGAAAGTCATACTGGAAAGAAAACAAATTAAAATATTTAGAACTTCACAGAAAATAGGAAACATTAAACATTCTTCATTATAATGATTGTAAAAATTCTTATTATTTTTTCTTTATTATTTTGTTAATTTGTTTTCCTATCTGTCATACAGTAAATTTTTCTGTGTCTTTCCTGTTTTTCTTGCTAACATATGTTACCATTGTATCAATTATAATTACTTTTCATTTTCCTTCATGTAAATTTTCTATTGTTAAATAGAAACTTTAAAAAAGTATAACTAAGTGGAGAAAGTACAGATAAACACAAAGGAGAAAAATCCCTGTAAACTCATTCCCTTATAAATAATCACATGCATATGCTTTGCAATACATATTGAACAACTGCTTTCTATCCTGGCTTTTCAATTAGATTTTATAATTTGTACATAGCATAATTTCATAATGTGAGTGTTAAAATTTGATCAACTGACCTGTCACAGGGAGACTAACCATAGTATTTCTGCTTTGATAAACTGGAAAAAAATTGTAGCTAAAATATTACCCGTGTCTATATTTCTATCCTTAGAGAAAATAACTATGAGAGAAAATGATGGATCATTGAATATAATTTGAAATTCATTTAGATTTGTTATTTTCATTTTTAAGAATATTTTTAGTGTAGGAGTATTTTACATACATGTTTATCTGTGTATCATGTGTGTGAATGGTGCCTGAAGAGGCCAGGAGAGGGCATAAGAGTCCCTAAACTTGAGGTACAGTGGTTGTGACCCATGTGTGTGTGCTGACAACTTCTGTACTGGAGCAAGTACTCCTTCTTTCAAGACAGAGTGTCTCTGTAGCTTTGTAATCTGTCCTGCAACTAGCTCTTGTAGAGGAGGCTCGCCTCCAATTTACAGATATCCGCCTGCCTCTGTCTCCAGA